>JAASFH010000014.1:0-66296 GCA_023333695.1 Globisporangium yorkense
CTAAAAGGACGTGTATGTGATCGGCGGGTCCCACCCGGACCGGCTCACGCTGAACGGGTACTCGAGTCCCATAGGCGGCTCCTTCGGCGTCTTCGACGGCCACGGCGGCGACCGCGCGTCGCGCTACTGCGCCGAGCATCTTTCGCTCAGGAGGTCTGCAGCTCTTCAAGATCGAGTGTCCTTTCAAATTTTTGATACTTTAATGAATTTTGTCCTCGTTTTTGACATTTTTCTTGACAGACGATTGTCGAAAATGTTCTCGACAGTCATTACTTCATCGCAAGTCTTGATGGCCTCGTTCGACGACCTCGCCTTCCGCGCGCCAGTGCGTCGCTCGCGGCGGCTGCTCTCTGTCTGCCCCCTGCGTATTCTGGTGACTCCGCACTAATCTCGTCGTTCTCCTCTATCGATCGGTATGCGGATCTCCCACTATCGCAGCAAGCGACGCCCGCACCGCAGCTCTTCTGCCGCGACTGCGACGAGATCGCGCAGCGCACCACCACTGGTGCGTCGTTATGCTGCTCTATCTCTCTGCCTCTCTGTTTCTCGAATGTGTTGCTATGCTGACTCTGACGCGTCGCTACATACTGCGGTGGTAGACCGGAGGCGCTGCCTCATCTGCGGCTGCGAGCTCGAAGATCGCTCCGCTGTGGCGCAGTTGCATGAGGTGAGCGCCTCCTGCACGGGTCTGAGGGGCTCGGACTGTTGCTGTTGACGCTCAATAGACACGTCAGACTGAGTGGCATGCTGCGGACAGGCTCTCGCGGGTGTCGATGCGGTGCCGACTGGTGCGGGGGAGCAGGACCTGCAGATGCTGCTGGCGCGCATGATGGAGCTGGTGGGGGAAGGCGGCGGCGTGAACGGGTTCGGCGCCGAGAACGACAACAGACGCCCTGCATCCGACGAAGCAGGTGAGAGCACTCTTAATGCTGCCGGTGTTCGATGTAGTGGTCGTGGTGATCTGATCGTTGATGCACCCAGTGAGCAACTTGGGGTCGTTCACAGCCGACCAGGCGTCGACGATCGAGGTCGCCGTGGTCGTGAAGGGAATCAAGGGCGAGGTGAGCTGACGTTGCATGCGTCGCGATGTCCTGTTTACAGATGGTGCTGATGGTCCCGATGAGTGTGTTTGGCAGGTGGTCGCAGTGCCTGCGAACTTCGGGCCGTGCGAGTCGTTGGAGCAGCGCGAGGTGGTGGTGGCCGAGCCCTTTGACGGGTCGGCGCAGCTCGCGAACGCTGCTTCGCTGCAGGGAAAGGTACGCTGCGTCGCGTCTCGGCGATCCACTCACCGAGTTCTGCTGTGATCATCGAGGCGTGTGCTCTGACAATGTTCTTCGCGTTCTGTTGCGTGTGTTGGTATGCATGCGTTGCGACTCGCCTCTCACGCGCAAGATCGTCGTGATGGAGCGCGGCGTGTGCACGTTCGCGCAGAAGGTGTTGCGCGCGCAAGCTGCTGGTGCTGCGGCGGTCGTCATCGTCCAGACGGTGGATGTGTGGCCGTACACGATGACGGACTCCAAGGGCGAGAGCAAGGCGGTCGCGATCCCGGCGTTCATGCTCAGCACGAAGCACGGCAAAGGGTGGGTGGCTGTCGTCGCGTTCACTTGGTGGATACTCGAGTGAGGGCAAGACACTGACGCGCGTCGGTTGTGCAGGTTCGTGGAGTACCTTCGCGGCAAGGCGGGCGAGGCGGCGGCGGTGGTGGCAGACATCACAGTACGCCGCGACGCGCGCGAGTGCGTCATCTGCCAGGGCGAGCTGTCGATCGGGATGGAGGTCACGCGCATGCCCTGCCAGCACCTGTTCCACACCGCGTGCCTGCGCCAGTGGCTCCAGATCGGCAACTCGTGTCCGATCTGCCGCGTGGAGATCCCGGCGAAGGCGAGCGCGAGCCGCGGCGCGTTCGTGAGCCAGACGGCGCAGCAGCGCGGGGACTTTGCCTGGAGCGACTGGTTCTCGTAGCAGTTGTTGTCCCAACATGTTCATCGATCTTCGAGAAACTGTCCACTTTTGGAGGACACTGAGGTTGCCTACCCTGTCCAAATCAATAGGTGGTGTGGTACCACACCATTTATATCGCGTTTGACAGGGAAGTCAGCTTGCTGTGCTCGAAGCGCCACCATTCAAAGCAGTAGCACCTACCTCGTTCCCATGGAGTTCTTCGCGAGCGCGAGCGCGTCGACCGGCCCGGCGTTCTGCCCGCACTGCGGCACGATCCTCGACCACCCGGACACGAACAACATCGTGTGCTCTGCGTGCGAGTACCGCTGCCAGTACCAGGGTGCGTGACTGGAGGAGAGGTCGAATGAGCTCCTGTTGTGGCTGGACGCCTTCGCTGCTGCTGCTGCTGCTGCTGCTGCTGACGCGCTTGTGGGGTGGACATGCATGCTCTCACGACAGACCTGCCATCACTGTCGGTGGTGACAGTCAGTGAGAACAAGCCGGCGCCCAAGTGGCTCAAGAGCGAGAAGGTGATGACGGAGGTCACGGGGCCGGCGCGCGCGACCGTGGAGGAGACGTGTCCCAAGTGCGGCAACCCCGAGATGGACTACTACACACTGCAGCTGCGCTCGGCCGACGAGGGCCAGACCGTGTTCTACGAGTGCAAGAAGTGCGGCCACAAGTTCTCCGTGAACAACTAAAGACACCGACTCAAGGCACCACCCACCCACCTCCACCACCGCGATGGCCGACGCCACCAGCGGCGCCGCTCGTGCGGTGGCTGCGTATACTGTACACCGCGCTGCACTTGTATGGACGGTTCACGCGCTAGCTCACTCGCTGTGCTCGCTCACTGCATCGAGAAGCCCGTGATCTCCATGTTGATCACGAGCGTCAAGTACGTCTCGAGCTCCTGCTTGCTCGCGTAGATCGGCAGGTCGATGCGGTTGAAGCACGTGTGCGCCTTCGGGTACATTCCCGTCGGCGGCGTCCCGCAGGGCACGAGCTGGATACCGAACCGCCGCACACGCCCGTCGTTGCTCAGCAGCGCCTTGAAGCCTTCGACCGGGACGCGCGAGGTGCCCGTGACGAACTGCAGCAACCGCGCGCGCTGCTCCTGCGAGAACGCGCGCACCGTCTCCCAGAACCACTCGATCACGCTCTTCTCCGCCTTTGTGGGCTGGCCGAACGCCTGGTGCTTGACGTCCGCGTGGTCGTGCCAGTCGTCCACGTCGATCTGGGGCACGCCGCAGAGCAGGAGCTCGAGCTCCTGGTAGTCAAACACCGCCAGGAGGTTCCGCGGGATCACATCGTAGAGCCCCTCGAGGATCGCTGACACCTGCTCCTTCACGCTGCCGAACATCTTATGCTTCATGAGTAGGTTGAGGTACTCGTCCTTGTTCTCGTCGGTCACGAGCAGGTCGCTGCCGCCCGGCTTGAGCTCCTCCGTGACCATCACGTCGTTGCCGTCGATTCGCTGCACTGTGAAGTCCAAGCAGAGCGCGTCCGCGTGGTCGTTATCACGCAGCCAGAGCGCGTTCCGGTACAGCTCTTCGTCGAGGAACTCGAGGTCCGAGAACGAGATCGGCACGCCGAGGATGTGCTTGAGCAGCGGCAGCGAGAAGTGCACGGTCAGGAGCTGGCCCTCCAGCAGACACTTGGCGATGAGCCGCCCGACGAACTGGTAGCAGTGCAGGTGGTCGCGGTGGATCTGGCTCGAGTTCGGGTTGATCCAGTACCCGAGGTTCTCCACGTGCGTGGGCTGGAAGAGCCCGAAGGACTCGTCAAAGAGCCGCTCGCACAGCAGCAGCACCCACTCGCGCATCAGGCCGCCAGCGTCCAGTCCTGGCTCTTCGATGAACTCGATGCGCAGGCGCTGGCGAAGGTCGGACGCCGGGACGAGCATCAGCAGATGCATCGACTCGCTCAGCACTGCGTCGCGGCGGATCTTGAGCAGCAGGTGCCCTTCCTCCCACGGCACCGACACTTTCTCGATCTCCTGCAGGAACCAGCGCACCTTCTGGCGGAACGACAGCGCCGCGACCGACTCGAAGTCGATGAGGTTGCTCGCGCGCGGGAACTCGTCGACGTCGATCGTCTCGGCCTCATGAAAGTGCATCTCTGCGGGCACCCACTCGACGTTGCCCTCGTCATCCACGTGCCGCACGTAGCCCACCGACGGCTGCGCGATGAAGTCGGAGCCAGCGATCTCGTCGTTTGTCGGCGAGTGCAGCAGCGCCGTCGAGTCCGTCTTGTGGATGCGGATCACCGGCGCGTAGTTCCCGTCCATGTCGACCGACGTGCTCATCCTCAGCTCGGTCTCGACGCCAACGTTGCTCTCGCTGTTGAGATCGCGTCTGCTGCCGCCGCTGAAGATGTACGCGCCTGGCCCCATGTCGAGTGCGCCGTCGGACGGCGGTGATGCCGGCGCGAAGCTGCTGTAGCGCTCGGATCCAAGCACACTGAGACGCGACGGTCTGCAGTCGTCGATGCGCACCCACCGGAACTGTCCGTCCTCGGTCTTCTCGCGCTGCCACAGGTTGCGTCGCCGAGCTCCACGCTGCCGCTGGTTCAAGTTCATCTCGTTCAGGCGTCGAACGTGGAACGAGCGGTTCCTCGCGGCGAGCAGTGTCTGCTCCTCCGCAGACATGGCAAAGGACGTCGGCGGACTCGCGCCTCTCGCCGGCGACGCCACCGCCTGCTGCGAGATCACTGCGTACCAGAAGAGGGTCAAGAAGACGGTCAGAATGGGACGTACGCGATGAAATCTCGCAGCGCTCGCTACGCACCTTGCGGGGTACCGCACATCAAACACTCGCGCTTCGCCGGGTGGTTCTCGTGGTAGCACACTGTGCACTGCCACTCGACCTCACCCGCCTCGATGAAGCTATCGACGAGTGAGTGACGCTGCATGTTGTTGTTCATGTTGTCGTGCTCGACGAAGCGGCGGACGCGGCGCTGGTGGAAGCAGTATACGAGGATGCTGCCGACGCCGATAGCGAGCATGACGCCGAGGAAGATGTAGATGTAGAGCGCCACGTCTGGCGGCGGCGAAGAGCAAGGCGACATGCACAGTGGGTCAGCGAAACCACCATGGCAACAAGCTCATCGCGACTAGAACTTGGCAGCGCGTGGGTACCTGAGTTCGAGCTGTTCCTGCCCGAGTAGATCGAGTTGGTGCTGTTGAGCGAGTAGCCGCCGCCCGAGGTCGGAGTCGGAGAGTTCTGGACGATGAGGTCCGCCATCGGGGTGCTGCCGCCTCCGCTCGTGCTGCTGGCCGCATACTCGCTAGTCGCAGTGGAGAGCTGTCGAGTGGCCTCCTCCTCCTCCTCCTCTATCACTCGTCGGAAGTGCATTGCGGGAAAAAAGCGGCGACCTGGCAAGACGCGCTTGCCGTGGTGCAGTGATTCGCAGTGTTCGGAGCTGCAGGAAGCGCGATGAGGGTGCGCAGGTCGTCGTCGCCGTACGGCGGCGTCGCGTTGCGTCGCAACTCGCGTCTTCTAACTTTTCATCGACTTCTTCGCATGGATGCATATTTTATAAAAAGATTCGAAAATATCAAGTTGAAGTGGTTCGCCATGACCACGTTGAACTCCACTTGTGCTCAAGCCCCTAGCGAATCCGTCCAAGAGCGAATTCTTCGTACAGTTGGGCCCTGGTTGTGAATTTCGATAGTGACATAACCGAAGGAATCATCTCCAAGGCTCGCGTCTCCCAAAGGACGCGAGTGCGCCTTGCTAAACCCACCAAAGCCAATTTCACATGGAATTGGAGTGTACGCTGAAGGTCCAGGTCGACGCTTGGAAGACTGACTTGCAACACACGCGGAGAAGCAACCACCAGCGCTATGGAGTCCCCAGATTGGTTCAGTCGGGAGGTGGCGCGGCACCTGTGGCTACCAGCTCCGTCCGCGACGACCGCGCACGGGCAACGCATAAAGACAGCTGAGCAGCACCACGCGGAGGTGGAGCGTCGTCGTGAGAGGCGTCAGGCCTGTCGGTGTCGCAAGCGGCACAAGCGAGGCCGACATGGACGTCGCTCGCACCAGTAGCGCATCGCAAAGGACAGGCTGAACCCAAGTCGCCCGGCAGACCTACGGACCTCGTGGTTCAGCTTGCGCGACGAGGACAACGAGGACCAGGACGTCGCCTGGCAGACGAGCTTACAGTTGGCGAGAGAGCTCGCACCACCTGCGCCTCCAGTTCCACCACCTCCTCCAGCCCCAATTCCACCGGACCCTCCTGACTCTCCTGTCACGTCGCCACCACACAAGAAACAGCGACTCGGTCATACCCAAGAGGCACCTACAGTCCATGCAAACACGGACGACACAGCGGAGCTAGCGCGCACCGCTGTCAATAGCACTGTGAAGGTTCGCATATACCCGACCACCTCGCAAAGACTTCTACTCGGCCAAATGTTCGCGACCCAGAGGGCTGTGTAAAACAAGATGGTGGCACTGTATCGAGCCAATCGCGTCCGCAATGTTGAGCAATTGCGCAGGGTATGCGCGCTTGTGTCTGCAAAGAAGAACATCCGACAGTACTTTGCGAATCGAAGAGCTGCACGCCGCCACAAGACGGTTCATGCTGACGTGTTCACGTCCGCGTACCGGGATCTCGAGTCGGCATTCAAGTCGTTATGGACACTGTTCCTAAAGCAAACCGCTGCGCACCGCAGGACGACATATCCTGAGCTCAAATTCAAGAGCAGGACGGCTAGATCGAACTCGATCCGGATCAAGGTTGGCAAACGGACGAACAAAGAATCTGGAGCTGTCACCTACAATAACGTCGCTGTCGGCGGCCATGCAGTGCGGTTCCACAAGAGCTACTTTGCCTCCGACTCATGGATTCGGACGTCAAACCAGTTGTCGCCGATCGAGCGCTCCTTTTGACTCCAGCGTCCCCGCTCTGGTGAGTTCTACCTCTGCGTGCCTTGTCATGTCATCTTCGAGCAACCTCAGTCGACGCGTGTGTGCACCATTGATCCTGGCATCTGCAACTTTGCGACCGTGTACGACCCCAGCGGTAGAACTTTCAGCATTTGGGACGAACACGAGAGGATCAAGAGACGATTCGAGCGAGCAGATCACCTTCGTGAGAGGATTGCCGGATCGAAAGATTATCGAAGATGGAAGTTGGACACGCGGGGCCACGAGATCGCACGCAGCCAAAGATGCGTACCCGCGAGAAGGCGTGGCTGGCCCGTCAGAAGCGAGCGCTACGCGAACGACGCCGCGACTGCCACCGCGAGAAGTATCGTCTTCGTCGCGAGTTGCGCTTCACGCTGCGCAAGATCACTCGCCTCATCACGGATATGCACTAGAAGCTATCCTACTGACCGTTGACGCACTACTCGGTAGTGATCCTCCCCACTTTCCCGACAGCCGACCTGGTTCGCCGTGAATGTGGGAATGGCAGACGTCGCCAGATCCTCTCTGCTACTGCGCGGACGATGATACCGCAGTCTCACTATCGCTTCAAGATGCTGCTCAAGTGCAAGATGGCGCGAACGGGAGGCCAGGTGATCGACTGCACCGAGAAATACACATCGAAGACGTGCTCGCACTGCGGCGTCGTGAACATGCGTCTCGGCGGCAACGACACCTTCTGTTGCTCCTCGTGCGGACTCGTTCGAGATCGCGACGTCAACGCAGCCAAGAACATCTTACTGAAGAACATCACCCTGCTACCGCCACCCTAGGGTCTCGGCGCGCACATGATGTGGTCGTGCCAACACCGCGGCGTCCTGCTGCAGTTCCTCTTCGGATTTGTGGCGCAAGAGGCCCACGTGGAGATGCTATCTATATTTGGCCATGCCATGCCAAAGGTAGGAAGATCACCAGCTCAAGCATCACGTCAACGTCGTGAACGCTGTGGACGACGGAAGTGGTGGAACTGCGAGAACACGGATGCAAAGACCCGGTGATTCAGAATGACAGTAGAGACACGCAGACACTGCTAGAGTCTCGAGTGGATCGACTGAACTCTGGATCGAGTACATCGAAAATACCGGCACCTCTCAAGGCTGGCATCACCATGAACACCATGAGCAGCGGGAGTGGAGAACGGGTGTGAAGATTTTGTGTGTTGGTGCTGCGTTTGCAATATTCGACGGTGGAAGAAGGATCTCGGGAATGCACGAGAACGCACTAGCAACGGCGCCAACGTCGTTCGTGGTGCGTGAGATCCCGATTCCACGAGAGTTTTGACGCGCCAACGAGGAGAGCGCGATGCTAGAAAAAACGCATGTAGTTCGTAGTTGCGATAAGTTTATGTTCTTGTAGGCTCCAATATCGTTCACTTGCCTACGCGTTGAAGATTCTAGCCCAAGTACACGGACAGCGGAGGCATCGCGCCTCAACGTTCATCCACGCCTCAAGTAAGAAATCAGCGAAATATACGACACTGCAGCGACATGCTCGGTACGACAAAACGAGACTCTCGCAGTGTTGTATCCTCAGTTCATATGTACAACTACAACCGAAGCTGCATCGCTTAGTTGGGCCGAACCTTTGGTTCGACGTATTTTTCATGCTCTCTCTCTCTCTCTCTCTCTCTCTCCCTCCCTTTCTCCTTGTCACGTCTTCTGTCTCCCCTCTTTTGAAGACAGGCGTGCCCTTCAGCTCTTCACACCGTTTTGGGCTGACGACCCTCTTCTGTTCGGCATGGATGCTTGCGCCGGTGTCGATACACCAACACTGGTTGAGACACGGATTGCGAACCATCTTCGTCGCAACGTTGAAGACGAAGACTTGATATTGGAGCTTGTATGTGCCGCGTTGACTCGATGGGCAACTTGGAAGCGCGCTCAGTCAAAGCGAGGTAGCCTAGCATCGGTTGTGCTCTCGACCTTATACCGTTATGCAGGAGCTTGTTCATGCTATCATACGTGAACCTGGTCGCTCTGGCGCTTGACTCGCACCCACGCAGCCATTGTCTCTGACCGACTTGGTCAAGAACACCCGGTTCGGGTTCCAACGGATGGTCCACTCGACTTCTCGGTCCACGAACTTCGAGTGGCGCGTACTTAAAGTACTTGCACAGATTCGTCATGCAGGCTTTAACCCAGGTTTAACCCATAGGTTAACTCCTCTTCTCACCAACACTTACGAAAATACGCCAAGCGAGAAACACGCCACCAACCATGGCACCAGGCTCGCCGCCTCCGCCACCTCCGCCACCTCCGCCACTCGCGTCACCGCCGAGCTCCCCGCCGCCGCCGCCGCTGAGCGCCACATCTTCCACCAGAAGCGCAGCAGCAGCAGGTGGTGGCGACAGCTCGAGCTTCTCGTCGCCGCTGCCGCCGTGTCCGGAAGACCTGCCAGCGCCGCCGCCGCCGTCATACACACCGCCTAAGTACCAGCCGCTGGAGGAACTGGAGGGCGCTGAGGAGGAGGAGGAGGACGATCTGGAGGCCGCGACGCCGCCGCCACCGCTGTCGCCGCCCAGTGCGTCGCCACCCGCGCTGCTGCCGCTCGGAAGTCCGCCGCCGCCACCACCGCCGCCACCGTACTCGCCGCCCTCCGTGACGATCGACTTGGGCCACATCGCGCTGGAGATTGACGGTGGAGGCACTGGTGATGACAGTGGTGAGAATGAAGAAGGTGGCGGGTATGAGAATGAGGGGCACAGAAGAAGGAGACGCGAGAGCCTCGACACGTCATCGTCGCAGCAGTCGGTCGATTTCGACGACAACGACGAGCAGCTTGAGAGTGAGAACGACGGTGGCAACGACAGCGCGGACAACGCGGACAACGCGGACCGCGAGACGAGTGGTGGCGGCGAGCTGAAGAACGTCGGCGACGCCGGCAGGAAGGCGAGCCCGACGAGCCTCCGGTCGCCGCGCGGCGGACCGAACGCGGCGGCGATCCGCTCGTCGTCGTCGTCGGTGATCGCGTTGATGCGCAGCGCGGCGAGCGAGCGCGAGATCTTGGCGGCGGATTTCCCGCGCGACCCGCCGGCGGAGCGCCCGCGCTGGTACGTCGGCGACATCGAGAGCTACAGCATCATCGACAAAGTCGGCTCCGGCACGTACGGGTGGGTACAGTCGCTTCGTGATGGTTGGTCGGCTCGTTCGTTCGTTTGTTCGATTGGGAGCTTGAGCTCACGCATGCGTTGTGGTTGTCTCGGAATGAGCGTAGAGAGGTGTTTAAGTGCCAGCACAAAGTGACGAAAGACATCGTGGCGCTCAAGAAGCTTCGTCCTGACGTGGAGAAGAACGGGGTGTGTTGTTTGCCAGCGGAGATGGAAGGAAGAAGCGCCTGCGTGTGGGTGTACAAGGCGTCGATACTGACGCTAGCGTTGCATCTCGTGTCGTTCGCTGGCTGCACCAGTTTCCAGTGACTTCCATCCGCGAGATGAAGATTCTGAAGTTCCTCAAGCACCCGAACGTCCTGGCGCTGAAGGAGATCGTGAGCTCCAGCGGTAGGTCACAGCTCTCCTTGGTCTCATCGCTGCAAGCTGTGGGACTTTGTTGGCTCTTGCCTTCCGTTCTCTAACAGCCATCCGCTCGGATCACTTGGGATGCAACTTGCTCCCACACCAGCTCCTCCGAAAGAAGGCAAGCGCCCACCGCTCTACTTTGCGTTCGAGTACATGGAGCACGACCTCTCGGGTTTGCTGAACCACCCGCGCGTGAAGTTCACTCGGACGCAGATCCAGTGCTACATGCGGCAGCTGCTCTGCGGCGTGGCGTTCATGCACCGGAACAAGATCATCCATCGCGACATCAAGGCGTCGAATCTGCTGCTGAACAACTCGGGGATGCTGAAGGTGGCGGACTTCGGTCTCTCTCGCTTCTGGAACGAAGTGAACGCGAAAGCTGGTCGGTACACGAACAAAGTGGTGACGCTTTGGTACCGGCCACCGGAGCTCCTGATGGGGTCCACTTCGTACGACTTCTCGGTGGACATTTGGTCGATCGGGTGCATCTTCGCGGAGTTGCTGTCAGGGAAGCCGATCCTGCAAGGGAAGACGGAGATCGAGCAGGTGCGTGCTGTGGTTGTCTGGATGTGTTGGCGCCGCCGCACTAACGCTTGTGTGCGGATCTCGTGCTGCTGTTGTCCAGCTGCAACTCATCTTCGGGCTCTGCGGCATGCCGACCGAGGAGACGTGGCCGGGGTTCTTCACGCTGCAAGGCGCGAAGACCTTCGAGATGAACGAGAAATACGTGTGCCGTCTTCGCGAGCGCTTCAAGAAGTGCGTGGTGTCAAGTTCGCTTCCGACTGCTGTCTGCTGCCGCTTGGTGTGCCCACTCTGACGGAGTGATGTCGCTGATGTGTGTGGTGCTCAGTTTCCCTCCGCACGCTGTCGATCTGCTTGAGAAGCTTCTCACGCTCGACCCTGCGAAGCGCATGTCCGCAGCTGATGCGATGAACCACGACTACTTTTGGCGCGTACAGACGTGCAAACCGAGAGAGTACGTGACCTTGATCAGTGGGAGGTGGTCGATATCGGTCTTGCTACTACAACATCTCAACTGACTCCCATGCGTCGCACCTTTGTATGTATCGCCAGTCTCCCCAAGTTCCACGTGTCGTCGGCGCACGAGTACCAGTCGAAGAAGAGACACCACGAGGAGATGGCGGCTGCAGCGGCCGCGAACGCGAACGCGAATGGTGGCGCGCCTCCAGATCAGCAGCAGCGCAACGTGCGCGCGCGAGGCGATCGAGGATACCGTCCCGACCGCAACGAACCGTACCGTCCGTCTGACCGGAGCCACCATCATCACCACCACCGCGGCAGCCAAGGAGCCGCTGCGGGATACCACCACCAGAGCAGTCGAGGCGACCACGCTCGTCCGTTCCGCCACCGCGACAGCGACTACTACGACCGGGATCGCGACCGCGGACGCGACCGAGAGCGCAGCCGCAGTCGCGAGCGCGCGAGAGAGCGAGAGCGGGGCGGCAGCAGTCGCCACGACGGGCACCACTAGCGACAGCATGTCTCGATTGGTCAACAGCAGGAGCCCTGGCGACGACACCTTCACTGGAGCAGGTCATGTGATCCGTCGACGAAACTAAACACACACACACAAACACGATGAAGCTCGTCTCCTGGCGCAAGTTCGCAGCGACCGCTTGGTGGCCATTCGTCATGAAGCCGAAGACAGTCTTGATTGTCTTGTTCGCCATGGTAACCAGGGCTACACTCGATCATACCCACAGCGTAACCCCAATCGTAACCTGTTCACTTCCCAAAAAGCAAAGCATGATGAGGGAGCAGCTCCGAGCGCCGACGCTGCTGGCGCTCGCGCTCCTCCTGAGCGCACTCGTGGGCGTGACGCAGAGTCTCTTCTTCAACGTGCACAAGGAGGTGCGTGCCGCGCACTGCGGCGTTCACTGAGAGCGGAGACCGGCGACTGTGAGCTGACACTCCGTTCTCGCAGAACCACCGGTGCTTCCTCGTCGACGTCCCGGCGGGGACGACGTTCCGCGCCGAGTACGAGTCCCCGGACACGAGCGACACAATGGTGCGTGCGGTGCATGACGACCGGCGAGAGAGACCCGACGATGAGCCGACCAGGAGCCCCCGAACTACCAACTGATGATGGTGCTGGCGGTCGTCCTCTCCAGAAAACGGTGCTGGCGTTCTACGCGCCGAACTCTGTGGCGGAGCAGGAGAACGTGCTAGTGAAGAAGGAGGTCACGAGCGACAAGGTGCGCGTCACGCGTCACGCGACGGCGGATGAATGGAAAGGGAGTTGAGTTGGCGCGATGCGTGGTGCGACGCAGGGCTCCATGTCGGTAACCTCGACGCTCAACGGCGACCACTGGGTGTGTGTGAGTCTTGACGCGACCGAGTACGCGCTGCCAGACACCGCGAAGATGGTACGTGCGAGCGAGTGAGTGGTGTCAGGAGCGTTGGTGGCGAACTAAGCGATCGTGGATTGATACCCAGCGCTTCCAGCTGAAGATCGGGATGGGCGTGAGCTCGCAGGAGTACCAGGATCTGGCGAAGAAGAGCCACATGGACGACCTCCACCTCGAGATCCTCAAGCTGCGCGACCGCGTCGGCGCGATCCAGCGCTCGCAGGACTACGCCAAGGTGCGTCTCGGAATGGCCGGAGGGTGGCAAAGTCCATCCCATCCTTACAAGCGAGCTGTGTCTGCGGCTGTGCTTGGGGTGAGCAGGAGAAGGGTCTGTTGCTGCAAAAGGCCATCGAGAGCAACAACAACCGCGCCACGTGGGTGTCTGTGATCCAGGTATGCGCCTCCCCCTTCACGCCGCGTTGCGTGTTGCGTGAAGAGCAACGGAGTTTGTCTGACGAGTGGTGTGTGTGTGCGTGCCCACTCGTAGATCGCGATCCTGCTGGTCACGGGCGTGTACCAGGCCAAGTACCTCCAGAGGTACTTCCACAAGAAGAAGCTCGTGTAGACGAAAAGACCATCGACAAACGGACGGATGGTCGTGCTGTCGCTGGGGTCACGCTCTTGCAGCTGCATCGAGAGCGCCAAGCAGGTTGAAAGCATACAACATCGGACGCGTCAACCTGTATCCACGTTTGCTCCCTCCCTACGTCGCTCCTGAGCGCACTCTACTCCTCCACCTCCTCTCTGCTACATGCCAACAGGCTGCGCTCTATTGTCCTTTGCTCCTCTCGTCCGCGTCGATGGCGAGCGTCTTGGTGGCCGTCGCGTCTCGCTGACGCTCCTGCTGCAGCGCCAACTGCATCGCATTGTGGATGAGCCGGCAGTCGTTCGTGTACGGCACCGAGTAGTCGACGAACGAGCCTGGCAGCAAGCAGCACGAGAGTTCGTCAGCGGTGCCTCCCTTCACCGACTGGTGCTCGGCATCGATCAAGACGCACCGAGGACGCCGAGGATCGCGAACGGCTTGTACGACTTGCGCTGGATGCTGATCGGGATGCCGATGAGCACGCCGGCCACGCAGCACTGCACATCGGAAGTCAGTCAGTCAGCTCGTCACATATCGGAGACCAGTCATGCGCAGCGGAGCTCTCAGTGGCCTCCTGGTAGTGACGTCAAAACGTGAAAAAAAAAAATGCGCCACGTGAGACGCACCAAGATCTGGCGGTTGATCATGCACGACGTGAGCATCTTCTGCAGCTCCGCCGAGTCCTCGTGGCCCGTGGGCGTCGCGGCGCCGTCCTCGTCGTTGCGCTTGATGAACATCGCTATTGGATTATTATGCTTTTGACTTGACTGGAAAAGAAAATACTCCATGCATTACGATAATACCCCTCATATGGCGTAATTTCGTTCTCATACCATCACAACATTATCTCGATTTCGCTGAACAGCGAGCGTCGTCAGGCGACTCGGTGCCAGTGCTGCTGCTGCTGCTGCTGTGGCCGCGCTCGATTGTCCGTGACCGTCACCGGCGCCCGACTGGCCGATCCGATTGGAGAAAGCGTTGTGGTGTAGCCTCGCTGCTCGGGCGTGAACGCGCCTCCGATTCGCTGCTTTTCGATCGAAACTTGCGAACTCGTCTCGAGCGGCGTCATCGGCCTGTCGTCGCGGTTGCTGTACGCCGCCACGCACGAGCAGAACACGACGAGCAGCCGGAGCAGCCACACGATGATCACCACCGCGTTCAGACCCAAGTAGGCGTTCGCGACGCGGTCGCGAGCCGAGAGCGACAGCTCGTTCAACAGGAGAAACGCGAACGCAAGTCCGAAGTTGACGATCTTCACCACGCTGGTCGCGCACGCGGCGCCGAGGGCGACATTGTGCGAGAACGGCCAGATCACGACCACGGCGAGCAGGTACAGCAGCTGGAGCGTCACGAGCAGCACGAGCAGCGTCGAACTGGACCCGAACACGCCAATGCAGCTGCCCGTGATTACTTGCAAGGACGCGCCGAGGAGGAAGAAGAGCCGACTTGGGTGCGAGTAATCCGCGTACATTGCTCCCCACACCGCGCGCGAGCGGAAGCTGCACAGCTCCTGCTTGGTTCTCTTCAGCACGCTCCATGAAGCACACGCCAGCCCCGCCAAGCAGACTCCGAACAGCGCGAAGGCGGAGAGAGACATCGGCCACGTCTCGATCAGATTCGCCCGCACCTCCATCGTCATCTCGAACGACGCCATGAGGCTGAGCGGGAAGAGCGAGAAGTACCACAGGAGCACCCCCACGCCGAGCACGCGCAGCGCCACGTTCTGGTACGCAGGCTGGCGGTTGGGGGCACCGGGTCCCGCGCAGGCTGCCACCTCGCGTCGCGCCAGCCTCCCGATCACTTTCACTGCTGCAAACGCTCCAGCAACTGCCGACGCCACGAGTACGAATCCCAGGACACAGCGCTGCATGATCTTGGTCTCGTCGTGTCCGATGCGGTCGCTGTACCCGACGAGTCCGTCGAGCACGATTGTCTTCAGCAGTCGGCGATGCACGATCGAGTTGCTGTCTTCGTCCGAGCCGTGCTTCTGGATGAGAAAGTTCGTCCACGAGAACGTGTCCGTGAACTCCCACAGGAAGTACGGCGTCTTAAGCAGCGTGAGCGCGGACAGCGACATCGTTTGCTGGAGGTACTGTGTGTAGAGCACAAACTCCCACGAGTTCGGCGTCCAGTACCCACGCGCCGACCACGACAGCCGCGGGTCCATGTACACGAAGAAGAACAGCGCCAGCAGCACGACCGACAGCGCAGCCGCGAGACTCGAGGTGTACCGGATCGAGTCGTAGAAGCGAGCGCTGGTTGCTGTGATGGACCGATCCCCCGGACCACCACGAGGCTTGCCGCCGATCACGAACGGTAGATCCTTGCCAGATGAGTTGCTGTTCCTGCTGCCCGCGGCTAGCGCGGACTCGGCCGTCTCGATCACCGTTTGTCCTCGAACGTACTTTTCGGTGCTCTGGGAAGTCAAGTTCACCAAGTTGAGCGGCATGACCGACTCCAGCGTTGGTGCCAACTCGCTCGACTCGCTCAGCTTGAGCTGCTTGTCCTCCGTGATGACAACCGGAGGCTGCGAGTTCTGTCCGAACGACGCGACCAGAATCGGCGCAGTCGACGTGGCAGCTACAGGCTCGTGTCTCTCGGTGTCTCGAACGATGACGACTGACGGTGTCATCGCCGAATTCGTCGATGTCGATGCCGCTGGTGTCGACGTTGCAGAGTGTCCAGTAGTGTCTGAAGGAACGGTCGTGGTGGCGCCGCCGGACGCTCCGCCGGATGTTCCTCCACCGCCTCCGGGAGACTTCGTTGGCACGATGCTGCCATCACCCCCGGGAGACTTCGTTGGCACGATGCCGCCACCCGGTTGTGGAGTTGCTCCATTTGTCGTCGAAGCCGTTGTCGTCAAGGAGATCGCGGGTAAGTTGACGCCGAGGTTCACTTGCGTATCGAGTACCGGCAGCCGCACGTCAACGTCCACTCCAATCTGCGGCACCACGGGATCACCGGACACCAGTTGCGTTAGCCCCGACTCGACCGCTCCTGTAGTCGTTTGCACAAGGTTTGTTACAGTCGAGATGACCGGGATGGAGGTCACAGGAGCGAGTATCCCGCCTAGCAGTGACGGCAGTTGCGGCTGTGCTCCCGACGACACAGCCGGTGACGAACTCTCCGATGCTGGCGCCGCAGTTGTCTCGATACGAATTGTCACGTCCGGAAGCCCCGCAACGAGGTTGTTCAACGGCAGCGTCCCAGTAACACCTCTCGCGTCCGAGGTCACTACTGGCAGCAGTGTTGCCAGTGGCGCTGTCAACCCCGTCACGAGCTCGTTCACTGGCAACGTGATCGGATCGATCGCGTTGACTAGTGTGTCTGGAAGCGCGACACGAGGCTCCTCCGTTGATTCTGCAGTCACCACGGGGAGATCCGCCACGAGCTCGTTCACGACTGGAAGAATCGCTGGCAATGTGACTGGAAGGAGGGTCGGTTCCGCCGTCGTCGACTCGGTGGTCGATGTTGTAGTCGGTAGCTCCACAACGAGGTCGGTCGCAAGCAGCGAGTCCGAGGCGACCACTGGACCCAGAGTCACTGCTACCCGCGTCGTCTCCTCCGACGGTGTTGCAACTGATAGATCGACCAGCGGCAGATCGATGGTTGGGACTGGCTGCGTCGTTCCTTCAGCAGGCGCTCTTGTCACGGTCGCAAATACCTCCAGAGTCGTGTCGATCACAGGCAGACTGACTGAAAGATCCACGAGACCAGGAGTTGCTTGGGGTGGCCCAGTCGTCTCCTCCGATGGCGCTGCCGACGACAGTTCTGTCACGACTTCGTGCACCAGTGTCGGCAGAGTAATCGGGATATCGAGAGTCACTGACGGTTGGATCGTCTGGATCGTTGGTGCCTCCGTTGTCATGGGAGGCTCTGGAATGACCCCGTCTCCCAGAGGTGGTGAAGGTAGACTGTCAAAGAGATCCTCGACTGGAGTCCACGTCACATCTGAAAAGATCCACTCCGCCTCTGCTGGTGGATCGGTAAGCTCAGCATCGAGGTTGACAACAGGAAGCGTGACTGGAAGGATGCCCGTCACTGCCAGCTGAGAGGATGGCGCTGGCGCCGCCGTTTCTGTCGAGGCGGGAGTGCTCTCAGTCGGCTTGGGAGTGTCGTCCACTGCGGCTGGAGTGTCAGGTGCCATCGTGGTTGTCGCGCTCGTAGATCCTGGAACAAGTCCTGCGATCCCGGAAGTCAGCAGCGAGGTTGGGTTCACTGGCAGCCGTGGCACTTCTGGAAGAAGCAGTGAAGTTGTAGGTCTTGGTGTCGCCTCATTAGGTGCTGAAGCCGGCTCCGCGCTTCCGCTTCCTGCCGCAGTAGTCGGTGGTGGCGTCACTGCGGTCGAAATCGCAGCTGGAGAGCTCGGCAATACGTCGTTGGTGACTGGAGTCGACGCAGCGGCATCCGAGCCAACAGCATCAGTCACAACTGCGGATGTCGACGGGGCTGGCGTCGCTGCATCTACTGGCACTGCCGTCGGTGCCAGTGGAGCTTCGGTCGTCACAACTTCGGGAACCACGATGTTCACGTCGACAGTAGCTGGAGACGGAGTTCCTGTCAGTACTTCGACAAGCTGCGGAGTGGCTGAGAGCTCCGTCGCGGCTGCAAGAGCTCCAACTAGGGCACCTGCCGGCGACGAAGGAACTGCTTCACTTGGTGCTGACGTTTCACCCACCACGACTGCCGCCGGCGTTGGTGTTAACGTCGCATCGACTGCTGGGCTCGGCACTGCACTTGCAGGCGCTGTAGGCTTCACGACTGATGCCAGCGAAGTGGTCAATAGCGAAGCAGCCGTGTTGCTCAGCGCTGCAGTCGCCGGTGTGCCTCGGATAGTCGGCGATGGCGTCTCGCGGTTGTTCTCGACCTCTGTCTTCGCGGCTCGAGACTTGTCCAATTTTGCGTCTGACGCAGCACTCGTGTGGAGGAGTTTGTCGTCCTTGGGAGTTTGACTCGGCTTCCCGTCCGCTCGCAGAGTCGGCGCGCCGAGAGACGCGGACACGAGTAGCAGCAGCACGAGCAGCAGCAACGGCGTTCGGGATGATCGGTCGGCGCTCGCCATCGGCATCGTTCACGCGCCTGAAGCTCTTGGCGTCCTTCCTTCTTCCTTCCTTCCTCGCCGCGCGCGCTCGCCTGCTGCAATCTTCCTGTGTGCGCTCCGACCAGCGAATGAGGCGAGCGAGCGTGGCGGAGAAGAGCAGCACGTTCAGCACACGCGCACGAGCGTCTGCACGATGCACTGCACCTGCACCTGCACCTGCACCTGCACGATGCACAGGCACAACACAAGGAGCAAGTGCGCACACGTCACACACTTTTTTTTTGGAGGCATGCTCGTCAAGCATTCCATGGAACACGCAGAGAAGCGGTTTCAAAACTGGCTACTGCATTAGGTGCAATGTAATGCCAACATGCTACATGAAGCCCTCGCAGGAGTCTCTCGCGAGGAAGGAAGCAGCAGGTCGTGGTGGTGGTGGTCGTTGTGTGCTCGAGCGCGTGCGTGCGTGCGGTGGTGGAAGAAGGAATGAGGTGGAAGACTCACGTCGGACGTGTCGGACGACGCTCTTGCTTCATTCGCGTTATCAAAGAGTCAGAGAGGAGGAATGACTTCTTCATGCTGCAGCGTGCACCGGGACCTCCAACGAGACCTCCGAGAAGACCTCCAGTCGAGATGTAGCCATCTGTCTTCAATCAGATTGAAGCTCTTTTGACGCTCATATGGTGATGCCATCCGATGCGAGACGCTCGTGCCCACATCCACACACGCACATACACGAGTGCTAATCACTCCTATGCATCCGGATGGCGTCTCGCAACGACGACGGATGCCCAGGAGCTCGCCGTGCGAGGTCAGGTTTGCATCCATTATCGATAGTGCGAAAATCGAGGGAACACTTGAAAAAGCGCGCCAAAAGCTGAAAAAAGCGCGGGAACCAGCATGGAGCATGGCGACTTCGTAGCCGACTCGGACGAGGAGGAGCAGGAGCAGGAGCAGGAGCAGGAGCAGGAGCGGGTACAGGCGCCTGCACATCAGCAGCAGCAAGTGGCGAACAAGTCGCCGCATTCGCCAGAGCGGTCCTTCAGTCCAGCGCGAGAAACCAGCGAAGAGAACGCCCGCGACCTGCAGCTAAGCGACTCCTCCACGAGCCTTCGAGATGCCCAAGTTCCCGCAGATCAAGTTCCACAAGATCTCGAGCTCCATGATCTTCCTCCTCAAGAGCACGAGGAGCTGCGCGTCGGAGACCTCGTGGAGGTTGAATCGCGCACGTGGCCAGGCATCAACAAGCTCGGCGGCTCGGGACGCCTGGCGGGCGTGCACCGCGAGGTCGACGCCGACGGACGCGCGAGACTCTTCTACGACGTGCGGTACGTGCTCGGTGGCTTCGAGAAGCGCGTTGAGGGAGAGTTCGTGCAGCTCTCGCACTTGCTACAACTCGACCGCGCGCCGCCGAGTCGCGTGCGCTACGAGCGCGTGTTCTACCACGGTGCGTCAGGAGAAGTTGTAGCTGTGTGAGGATCGGAGGAGCTAGATAGGGTAGTGGCTGACGGGCGAGAGCCGTTCGCTCTTCTGTCGTCCAGATGAGTTCGGGGACGCAGCGCTGAAGAAGAAGAAGCCCACCCTTGAGATCGATGCGCCATTGCAGCATGCGACGGCCGACACCACAGCTCAAAGTGTGGAGAGCGTGCACGAACCCGTGAGGAAGAAGAAGAGCTCAAGTCAGCGGCGATCGAACGAGAGCGATGGCACGCGACCTCGCACGAGCCGCCAGCAGCAGCGCACTGTGCTGCGTACCGGCGAGAGGACTCCAGTTGTAGACTTCATGGGCGATGAAGAGTCTTCTGGCGAGGACGATAACGATGGCAGCAGCGATGAAGACTTTGACGGAGCTGGGGTGACGCGTGTTCGTGCTTCGGGGCAAGCGGGAGATCGAGGGATCCGATTGCACGGTGAAGACGTCGGTGCTGACAAGTGGCGCCGAAGAAGCCGAATTATCGAGAGTGACAGCGAGGACAGCGGCGCTAACTACGTCTCTGAGGCGCAGCAACCACTTCCTGAGAGCTTATTGCCGCAGAAGCGCAGACGCCACAACCAGAACGATCATCGCACGCGAGTTCGTTCGACGAAGAAGCGGCGGTACGTGGGAGGGTACTTCCACAGTGGGGACGACGTCGACGCGACGTTCATTCAGCCGGAAGACAACGCGAACGCACTGCCGGACGATGTGGCTCGAGGCATCGGCTTCAAGCTCGGCAAGTCGAAGGCAGAGCTCAAGACGCAACTAGCGACGATCGCCGGCCAGCTGACTACCAACTTGCGCGAGTTCAAAGACCAGAAGGATCTCATCAGCCAGAGGAACAAGCGCGTGTCGGCAATGCCGGCTGACGAACTCGAAGACTTCTACCGACAGGTGCTGACGAAGTGCACACTGTTGCTGCGCTCTGGTCGGTAATCGGTGATGCTGAACCGGATTTGTGTGCGTGTGGCTTGTTGTGATGTTCCTTCTAGGTGGTCAAGCTCGCAGACTTCCTCACGCAGAGTCTCATTCGCAGTGGGGAAGACGTGATGAACGCGGTCATCGTCAAGCTGACCAGGAAAGGCGGCAATCTGGTGAGCTCGCTTGGAGGTGAAGTCGGGTGTGTCGAATGCAGTCACCAACACCGTTCTGACGGGTTTGTCGATGTTGATTGACTGCAGCCCGACTCGGTGGAGCTGATCTTCGACGACCAGAAGCGGGAGATCAGCGACCACGGCGTCTGGATCCGCAAGGTGCTCGCGTCGCTCGAGACTGCGCTCAAGGTCCGCGGCGTGGCGATCCCGTCCGACGAGATCAAGCAGAGCGACAACCCAGCGTCGTCCGACTCGGATACGCGAGTGTCGGACGATGAGAGTCGGCCTGATGACTTCAGCTTCCAGGAAGATGCTGATGACTACTACTCTCGCGAAAGAGAGATAGCAGGAAGTTCAAGAGGAAGCAGACGATCCAAGCACGAGTTACACCGCGACGACACCGCCAGACGGAGAACAAGCTCGCCTCGTCGCTTCTCAGACGATCGATTCAACAGGAAGAGGTCACAGAAGATCGACGTATTCATGAAGAGCTACGAGCAGCGCTCATCAGCATCAGCCAGCGGCAGTTCTTTTGATCGAGATCGACGACGGCACGCGCCAAAGTTCGCGCTGAACTCGAGCCTCGACGACTTCGACTTCATCCAGTACTCGTCCTCGCAGCAGAGGGACATGTTCCTGTCAGATCTCCCGATCTCACAACCCGGGCTACGGCCAGCGAACATTCGATTCCCGAGCAAGAAGCGACCGATGGAGCGGTCTGATCCTCGCTGGAACTGGTTCAAGATGGGACAGCTGAAGGAGCAGAGCCGAGTCCGCGATGCGCATGCAAAGAGCCATACACAAAGTATGGTTAGTGAGAACGCGTCAGCGTCTCGTCACACGGTTCATCCCCAACGATCACATAAGCGGAAGCTGCAAGAGCAGCTTCTCGGCCACGTCCAGAACGCGCGGTTGCAGCTCCGCGAGAAGCGCTCGAATGGTACGAGAGGCACATCTAGTGCTGGGACTGCGGCGTTGCACGCTCGCGGCTACGGAACTGGGTATGATCCTCCTCTGCAAACGATGGACGACTCTGCAGCGCGCAGCGGCGCAGCACCACAAGACTCAACTCAACGAGCTGGCGGACCACCGCGAGCAACGCTATCGGCGAGTGCTTTCGGTAGCAACGAGTTCGCTCCGACGAAGCCATTGTCATACACGACGGGGAAGCTGGCAACGAGCGCACAGCCAGCAACAGCAGACATCTGCGCATCGTCGTCACTGCTGGAGTCGCGGATCAAGTGGGAAGACGCCTTCGAGATCCTCGCGGACACAATCGGTGACGACGAGCTTCCGGTGCTGTCTCCGCTACGAAGGCACTTCCTCATGACATGCGGACTAGCTGAGTGCACCTGCGGACGACACACCTCGGTTCATGAAGACTCAGCTGCAGAGGCTGAAGATGCGAACGATCTCGGTGCGATCAAGCGTCTCGCGATCGGTTTGCGGCAGTCGCTGACGGAGCTTCGCTTCCAGGAGACCGCGTTCATGAAGTCGTTATCTGGTGGGGGGAGTCTCAGCGCAGGAACGACATCCGACGGGGATACATCGTACACGAGCTCGAGAGAGTGGCAGGCTCTAGTGGACGCCGCGGACTGCTACCACGCCTCGTTGGCGTCATTTCGCCGCCATTCTGTGCAGTGTGTGCGAGAAGGCATGCGAGAACGAGCGTCTGAGGTCGTCGGTATCGTGCGTGATGTCGTCGTAGAGGTGTCAAGCACCATCGGGCAGCTTCCAGACTGCGAGTCCCTGTTCGAGAGCTGTCGGCCGTACGTGTTCTTCTTCGAGGTGGCTGATCGACTTGCGAAGATCACGCCGCTGCTGACAGCGATCACACGAACGTACTGGTTCAGTATCCGGCTGCTACTGGACTTGAAAGACGTCAGCGCAACCGCAAGCGAGTTCGTGGCGTCTCCAGATCTCGTGCGCGCTGTTGAGTCTGCGGCGGAGAGCATCCTGCCGACGAACCGCGCTATCCTGGCGGCATCGCTCTTCCTCGTGGATCTGTACCTGTATCTCCCGTCAGCGTATCGATTCGATCGCACATATCAGCCTACCGACGAGGCAAGTGAAGCGCGAGAGGAAGATGACGAGAGCGCGATGCCAGTGATCTCCCTCTGGCTGCTACTCTACGACTGCTTCTCAAGCGGGAAGTGCTCGTTCCAGACTGGGAAGTTGACGGCGTCAGGGGACGGACGGGACTTCTGGGCGTTCCTGCAAGCCATGGTGAGAGTGCGTTGGCGGATGTGTGCTCCTAGGGTGCTGTTACTAACATACTATGAGGTGAGCTGCGTAGTACCGCGACCACTTCGTGGACCATCTTGCGATCACCTTCACGCAGCAGCGCTCAAGTGGCGGATACCTTGTCGACGGCGTTCCGACGATCTCGACAGCCCAAGAGGTGCAGGAAGATGTTGCGGAAGGCCAGTTGCTAGCCCTGCAGTGCGTCTGGGACCTTTGCGTTCTGTTCACATCGGTGTTCCTGAGCGGCGACTCGATGGAGAACGACAGCATCATGTACGTTGCAGTTGCATGCTGACGCAGTTTGAAGGATCAGGAGAACTGACAGCGTTGGTGACTGCACTCGAAGCTCGGAGGCACGCTGGGCAGTGGTGAAGGACCTACTTCAGCCTGGGATGCGATCGTTCCTCCCGTTTGGAAACAGCGTGACGGCAACTCCACTTGCCGAACCGAGCCGCGACTTCGTAGCGTTCTCAAGTGAGTCTGATACTGCGGAACGATGACGCGCGACTGTGTGGATGGCTGCATGGACTGAAGACGCTGGTGTCTGCTTGTGTGTCGTGCAGGTGTTTTCAAGCTCCACGTCTTGCAGAAGGTGCTCGTGCTATCCAAGAGTTCACACCCTCAAAGCGGTACGATTGTATGTCCTGCTTCATCGTAGCACAGCTGTTGGTAGTGGAAGCGACTGACTCGGTGTTGTTGGATCTGCGCTTGCAGATGTTGTTGAGAGACTACTGGAGGAGCTGTGGGACGACGGCGCGGATGCTACACAAGAGAACGCTCTCGAGTCGACCGAGCTGCCTCCGTTATGGGTGTCGTTGATGCTGGATGCATCACGCGGCGGTAGCCTCAACGACTTCATGCGTTCGTGGAAGCCTGATACTCCGGACCGCATCGACATGATCAGCGGCATCATCCTGGTACGCCAGTTTATAGATTAGCACTCACGCTTGTTAGTGTTGCCATCCTCACTGACGTCGCTGCACTCACTTGTGATCACCAGGTTCAGATGCTCAAGTTCGAGAGACCGATCCATCGGAATCGCTTTCGCCAGCCGATCTGCCGCGCGATCTCGGCTCGGTTTGAGTTGACAAGCGGCGACAACGCAGGGACCGGACAAGCAGCAGCTCCAGTGGTGAGAGTTCACGCGAATGCGGCTCCAGAGAAGCCGAGTGCGTGGAACTGGGGTGGCGGCGGCTCCAGCGTCACGACCAAGGATGCATCGAAAGTCGTCGAGAAGAAAGCAGAGCCGAGAAGAGCTATCGTCAAGCGTGGACGTGATGAGGTGAGACGGGTGTTATCGCAAAGTCTGTCTGAGGTCTTCGGGAGTGGCTCCTGCTGACGGTGGCTGCGATCTGTGGTTTGCAATGCAGGAGCGGTTGATGGTATCCATCCTCCTTGCGCTCGCCGTCTCTGGTATCTGCTCGGATGCGCCACCACACTCGCGTGAAGTGCGCCAGCAAGGCGCGAACAAGTCGCTCAAGCGTGATCTCGAGTTCTACTGCAAAGAGATGTACCGGGTGCTGAAGGGCAAGGACGAGCTCGCTGTTATGCTTGGGCAGGCTCTGTATGTAATGGGGAAGGTGTCGATGGAGTACTCAAACGAGTACGCGCTCGTGTTTGGGCATCTCAACGAGCTCCTCTTGAGCACAACACAAGCGCTGCGTGCTCACCGGAGTCTCCACTTCGTCAAAGATGCAGTCATCTCGCCGAAAGTTCGTCAGCGAGCACGTCTGCTCCAGCGTACGAGTTGATTCACACGTGAATCTCGCCGTGCACTGCTGTATGTCGCCCTCTAACGTTGCTTTGTGATGCGTTGTGTTGCATGCGATAGGCGGTGTGTTGTTCGCGCTGTATGCGATGCGTGACTTGACTCGACGGCTGTGTGAAGTCATCCCAAGCATCCCGAAATCGACCCCGTCGGAGTCGTCTTCGTACTCGTCGGACGCAGTGCGAGCCAGCATCGCGTTCATACTCAACATAGGACTGGAAGCGTGCTTGGACGCAGCAATGGACGAGCTCGTGTCGATCGACGCTTTGAGCGTGTCGCTCGAGATCATCGAGATGCTGCTTCCGCGAAGCGAGGACATCCCGTCGCAGCACTTGCAAGTGGTGTCTTCTTCGACTGCTCCGTCTACTGCAGCTGGTGAGTTCAGCGAGTTTGACGACCTGTTCGCGGACGACGTGTGGGCGAGTGTGGACCTCGACACGATCTCTGCAGCATCGGGGAGCGTGTTGAAGCAATCATCACTCAAGAGCTTTGAAGACGCCGTCTTGCGAGCGCTTCTAGCCAACGTGCGGATCGGCCTCCAGCGCGTCGTCATCAAGTTCCCGCAGCAACGAGTAGCTCCCTATCACGAGCTGTACGCCGTCGAGCTTCTCGGTCGCATGGTGTCGACATGCAGCTTCCAGTTCGGCTGGAGTCTCGTGTCCGTGAGCACTCTGAAGCCGCGTGTGCTCGCGCCTCGGCTCTTCAGTGCGACCTTGAAGCACCATCGAGAGAAGGAGTGGTTTAGCACGTGCTTCCTGAGCGAGAGCGGAGCAGACCAGGAACTTGCCGCCATGTGGCTGATGGGGACATTGGATCTGCGAGCGCTGCTCCCGTCGACATGCACGTTCGAGTCAAGCAAGAGCGACCGATTTGCGTTCCCAGTCGCTGGAGGAGAAGCCGAGAAGTCTACGCTATCGACAGGCAGCGCGGAGATCCGATACGCCAACTACTGGATCATGCTCACCGACGCGATCATCTACAACATCCTACGCGAGAACCCAGTGGTGCAGTACAAGATCGACCCGCTGATCATGCGGCTGCTGAGAGCCACCGCGCGCAACAGCAAGTTCGCACACACGCTGCAGAGCGCCACGGGCAAGGCATCGGCTCCGAGCGACCTCGCGACGCTCTACGCGCTCCACTTGGATGTCTTCCAGGAATTCTGCCGAAGCTCGGGCGACACGTGGAGCGCGCTCAGCGCGAACCCGACAGCACACCGGTCCGAGATGAATCGGTTCCGTTTGAAGACGATGGACGTCAAGAGCGGAGTGTTCACCGCCTTCCCAGAGTAAGTAGACACGCATTGTCATGGTCGTTGCGAGTGCAGATGGCTCGTTCAGAGTTATGTTAACGTGTGTTACGTGTGCTTGCTGGTGCTTGTGTAGAGCGTACGAGATCAACTTGAAGCTGGTGTGCCAGGATCTGGACCGCTCGCGGCACAACTGGTACGCGCTCTCGGAGAAGTTCTTGCACGACTTCGCGACGTCAACAGCTGCTCCCAGCGGGAGTGCGCCGACCAACTTCCACACCATCGATGAATCGCTCGAGCTCGCGCACGGTGAGCTGCGAGGCGACGCGAGCGTGCGCAACCTGATTGTGCTCTTCAAGTTCATGTACGGCTGCGTGGATACATTCCTGTACCACTGCGGAGGAATGGCAATCGGGCAGCAGAACATCTTCTTCGCGGTCCTGAAGCTCATGTTCCGTCAGGCGAGCTGCGCCGAGTTCCCACAGGCGGAACAGCGGCTTCTGGAGCTGCAGCAGCAAGCAGCCTCTTCGCTGCAGTCGGACATGCAGCACTCGAGATGGTTCGAGAGCAGCAGCTCCGATGCTGTCAACTCCCAGCATCAAGCAGCGATGAAGAACGTCTCTCCGGCGTGTCTGGGCTTCGTGGAAAGTGTGCGGCTGTTCTTCGCGCGGCAGAAGTATCCGAGTCTCCTCCACTGGTTCTCCCAGGTAGGGTGAGATGTTGTGTGTGGGGTCTACTGCTTCGACTGACAATCAAATGGGTGGTGCTAACTTACGCAGACACTTGAGACATACCAGACCGTGAAGCGGGGATGGAGCTCCTCGCCTCTGCGTAAGCTGCTGCTGAACGTGCTCGACCCGCATGGTCCACTGGGCATCCACAGCTACTACCCGATCGACAATGTTCCAAGCGATACAAGTGGCGGTCCACAGCAACACGAGTTTGATGTGCGACAAGTGCGGCGCGAGGCGTTTTACCTGTCGTGCGGGCTGTTTTACTGTCGCTGTACAAGCGCGTATGAACACTCGAGGCAGGCGCCGTGTGCGGCAACGACGGAGTTGTCTTCAGCTTCCTCAATGCACACTGCAGCTCAAGCCCGTCTTCGGACACTCCGCACGTTCATCTTGAACGACTTTGTCCGGGAAACGTTCGACTACGCCGCTCTCGATCCCGTTCGCTTGCAAGAGACGCTGGTTCCGGTGTTCCAGTTCGTGCGTGCGGTACTGAGCCATTGTAACCTGAATCTTCAGCAGCAACAGCAGCAGCAACAAGAGCTGTTGTCAAGTGGCGCTGCCAGTGGTTCTCCTGATCAGCGTGCGAGCCGATTCGAGTTCGCGTGGGAGGAGGTGTACTACAGCCTGGAGAGACTTCTGCTGTACTGCGTCAAGACCTTCGATGCCAGCACCGTGCTCCAGGCCTCCATCAGGTGCGATTGATTGTTTCTACCTGGCGTGCGGTGCAGTAACCATCGCTCACTCTGGTGTTGTTAACAGGTGTGTGTTGGCTGTCGAGCTGTGCGGGATCACCAGCGAGGCGATGGCGCTGAATGACGCGATGTTCGACAGCAGAGCGTCTGCAATCCTGGAGCTTGCGCTCGCCTACTTCGCTGAGATCCACACTGCTCTTTGGAAGGCGTCGATGAATTCGATGGTGCCGCTGTTCGCATCAACACCCGGCGGTGATGGCGATGGAGCACTTCCAGGCAGTGCGGAGCTGTTGGTTGTGTATCGACCAGCTGGCATCGCCTCCGACACTATCAAAACCGAAGACATCAAAACCGAGCCGCTGATCAAGGAGGAGACCAAGAGCAGCTCATCGACGCAGCCATTTGACGAGTACGGGATCAGCAGATTGCGCATCCAGGCCGACCTCGTCATCTCCATTTCTCGCCTAGTGGACCGCTGCAAGTGCTCGTCGGACCCTCGGCTTCGACGCTTCGTACTCTCTTCTCCAGTGTGATCTGGACATAACTGCTGTCTTCCCAGGTATGACGGATGCCGGTCGACTACTCAGATTACGAGTACATCCTCGGCTGGACCCGATTGTCCCCGGGCGCATATGCTTCTGCGAGTCTGGAACAGTAAGCTGTTGCCGAATGGCTTGCGGATCGCGTCGGCCGACCTGCACGAGCGCGTTCGTGATCGTGAACAGCGGCTTCTTCGCAATGTTCCGCATCAATTTCACTGGCGTCTGGTTCACGAACGTGAACCCGAAGTTCTTGCTGTAGGAGGTGAGGTATTGAGGCGCTTGGGATCAAAAAGTTACTTTGCCATCTCAACCACTTGCACACTGTCAGTCTTCAGTATATGATCTCGATGGCTCAATCAGGAAGAAGTAGGCGCTTTCGGACAGCACGGACAGCTGCGAGAGTCGCCGCGCGAGAAGCAAGAAGCGAGACGGAAGCAGTGCCTCACCATATCGATGAAGGTGGGATCGAATGCAATCTCGATAGTCGCGAGCGCAGCCGCGATCGTCCCGCTCCTCGCGCTTCAGGTCTGCCTTCCTTTTGCTGCAGCGGCGTACGCGATCGAACCACTTTCTCGCCACGAGTTTCGACGACGCGTGGGTCGCGTCCATGGGTATCAACACCCTCGAGCGCGATTCGCAGGGCCGACTCGTGCACCCGTTCACGTCCAGTAGAAGCATAGCCAACTCGAGCCAAGCGAAGCCAGCGGCACCGCGTCTCGCGAAGTGCAGCAACGCCGTCGCCTTCTTGACCTTCCAAGACTCGAATCCGCCGTCTGCAGGAGACGGCAGTTGAGATCTCCGCGCAGTGCATCGAGCATGGTGTATTGCAGCAAAGCATGTCTATCCACGCCCACCATCCCAGGCATCCATCCACATACCGTCGGTAGCAGGTCGGCGTGTTGGCTGGTGGGGGTATCAGAGTGTTGGCAGCGCCTCGGGTTTGCTGGCGCTTGGTTGCTCCGGCGGCGCTGTGCTGCTCTGCGTGTCCTGTGATGCTGACGCGGTCATCGCCGCCTGCGCCTCGCTGCGCTCCAGCGCTGTGGCGTGCGGGTGGCAGAGCCCCTGCTTGCGCGCCGGCTTGGCGCAGCCCGGCTTGGCGCACCGGCGGCCGCCGCCGTGCTCGGCGCAGAGCCCGCCGCCGCGATCCTGTTTGGTGCAGTCCTGGAAGCGGCAGAAGCGCGTGCCGCCGTGGCTCGCGCAGAAGCCGCCGCGCTGCGCGCCCTTGTCGCAGCCGTCGTGGCCGCAGCGCTGGCCGCCACCGTGGTTGCGGCAGTACCCGCCGCCCTGCGTTGCCTTGGTGCAGCCATCGAACTGGCAGCGCAGGCCGCCGCCGTGCGCCTTGCAGAGCGTGTTGGACTGTGCGGCCTTGGCGCAGCCCGGCACCGAGCAGCGCGTGCCGCCGCCGTGGCGGATGCACAGCCCGTGGCTCTGGCTGCTGCGCGCGCAGCCGGCCACCGTGCAGCGCTTGCCGCCGCCGTGCGCCTTGCAGAGCCCCTTGGAGCGGATGCGCCGCGTGCAGCCGCGCTTCTTGCAGAGTCGGTTCGCGAGCTTCTCCAGCTCGTTGTCGGTCTCGGGGTCTTCTTCGGGCGGCGCGTGAAGTGGCGGTGCCAGCTGCGCGGCTTTGGCTGCTGGACCAGCGCCGCCAACCGTTGCTGCTGCCAGCGCTGCGGGACCAGCACCGATCGTTGCCGCAGTCAGTGCTGGGGGCACCGACGACAAGCGGCTGCTGGCGCGCGGGTGGCGACCAGCAGTGGCGGAGGAAGCGCTGGAGGACGAAGCGCCGGAGACCGCGGAGAGCGGCACGGGGCCCGAGGCGCGCGGCGCCGCGTCCACGGCGAAGTAGTCGCGCACGGGGTCGCGCGTCATCCCTCCTCCTCCTCCTCCGCTGCTACTGCGCTGCGTCATTGCTCCAAGCGAATCGAGCGCCGAAATGGCGCGGAGTTTGGCCGTTTGAAGTCCGAGGTACCGATTGTTCACTTAGAGTCCATTATCAACAAGTGATTCTAAAGGGAATTAGCTCATATAGGTTATTTCTAATAAAATACATCAATATAGCAAACATAACATCAACGAGATCACACTCCGTGAGTAGCACATACTTCAGTCGGCGTAATCGACTCCTTGAATTTCTTCAGATCCCAGTTTCAAGAGCCAGCAAGCGAAGCGAAGCACACACGATGGCGCCGTCATCGTCGTCCACGGCGCTCGTGGTCGCCTCGACGCCCGACGCCCCCGCAGCTGCTGCAACCGCTGTCGACGACGACGACGACGTGGACCTTCCTGTGGACCTGTCGCAGCTGCCGCGCATTCCGCCGGCGAAGACGCTGCTGCTCGTGACCAACTTCGTGGCCAACACCACGCGCTTCCTCAACCACTTCGCCGGCGACTGCGAGGCGCGACTGGCGCAAGTCTCCGCGGGGCTCACGCGCGTCGAGATCCTGCTCGCGATCCTCGAGGCCAAGCTCGACAGCATCCCGGACCTCGCGGTCTCGGACGCCCAGGTGGACGCAGCGGCGCGCGCCATCAGCGGCGACGCGCCGCTCGCCGCCAACGGCGAGAGTGAAGGTCCAAATCTCGGCATCGACAGCGAGGACCTGCCGGACGCCGGCACTGCGGGCTTCGTGCCGCCGCCTCCGCCGCCGCCGCCCGGCGCGCCGTTTCTGGGTGAGGAGGGGGAGGTGGAGAACCGGCTCGTGGTGGGCGGGGGACTGCCGCCCCCGCCCCCGCCGCCCCCGGGACTCCCGTCGTTCGACGGCGACGACGAGAGTGCGGAGCTCTCGAGCGCACTCGTGCTCGCACCTTCGGGCGAGCTGGAAACCAGCGGACTCTTCGGCGACGACGCGGGGCCACCGGTGCTCAAGCTCAAGGACGACCCGATCTACGTCAAGTGGGTGGAGAGCGACGTGGTGGATGTGTGGAGAGAATATGTGGAGGAACTAACTGGGCTGTTGACGTTGCTGTCGCTACGATGTGCAGATACTTCACAATGAGACGCCTGGGCATCCCCGACCCGGTCATCGAGCAGAAGCTGATGCTCGACGGCATGGATCCGAGCATCCTCAGGTACGGTCCTGACCGCCGTGTGACTGGTTCGTCGATATGACAGCTTAATGGGTTCGCGGTGTGATCTTGTGCACATTCCAGTATGGATCCGGAAGGACCTTCGCCATCGGCCGGCGCCGGGTCTGCGAGTACCTCGGGATTGCCGTCGCCGCCGCCGCCACCGCCAGGGCCTCCTCAGCCACCTTCAGGGAACATCGGACTTCCTTTCCCACCGCCGCCACCGCCAATCTCCCCAACAGTACGCCTGTACCTATGCTTGTAGCTGTGCTGGAGACGAACCTCGAACTTACTCCATGGTCTTCTTTTCAAACTCAGTCGTCGACAAGCTCAAGAGCAGAATCCCTGTTCTCGGCGCCGACGCATCCTCCACCGCCACCACCAGACCTCTTCCCTGCAACTGGCCCGCCGTTGCCACCGATGCCGGATCACGACGAGAGTTCGAGCGACGACGAAGAGGAGTTCGAAGCCGACCCGCTTCCAGCCCAGCCCGGCTTTCTCAAACTGAAGGACGATCCGGCGTTCACAAAGTAAGTTGCGCCAGTGGTTCACGTCGTGGGATGTGCTCGGAACTCATTGATGTTGGATGTGCTTGTGTGACTCTGCAGGTACTTCACGATGCGGAAGCTGGGGATGCCTGACGGTGTGATCCAGCACAAGCTCATGATGGACGGAGTCACGCTGGACATCTTGAGGTTTGCAACAACTTTGGTTGCACCTACTTTGGTTGCGTTCTGGGTGTGTCGAGCTCACGACACCCTGTCTGGACTCTGTGTGTGTGTCGTGCAGCATGGATCCGGAAGGTCCGTCTCCGAATGGTGGTGCGGGGGCTCCCCCCGCTTCCAACGGAGGTCCATCAGCACTACCGCCACCTCCTCAAGGACTCCCTCCACCGCCGGTCGGTCGCCCGGGTCTCCCACCGCCCCCAATGCCCAAGTACGACGACGACTTCGACTCGGATTCCGACTAGCCTGCTGTTAAACAAGTCCAAGAAGGTTTGCCTCTACTTGAAACTGAGTGTGCTCGGATCTTCGGGCTGCAGCAGTCAAGTGCCGACAGGTCTTCATCCAATGCAGACGAGATTGCGTGCGCTGAACCTGCCGGGTCGCGAGATTGGAAACTACAAATCGACACTTGCGCAGTACCTCGAGTTGCCGCCATGCACCATGAGCACGACTATTGTTCGACTTCGGTAACGCACGTTGCCGACGAAGCAGCGCTCCCGCGACGCGATACTCGGTGATCGTGAGCACGCAGCTGAGCTCCACTCCCGATGCGAGGAGTCTGCGCTCGCCCACGGAACACATTGCTACCACCACCAGGTGTGGAGGCACCACTTCTACCATCTGCCGCGTGGGCGTCGCAGGCTATGTGAATCCACTATATCGACAACGCGGGTGCAAATGTGCATCAGGGATCCGTCTCGTGTGCGTGCAAACGGACTTCGACGTCGGCATCTCTTCTGCGCACTGCGAAGGTACATCGCTCGTTCCGAGTTCTGCTGAGTTTCAGTAAGATCCTAACTATGAAGTCACTGCCGAGAGCGTTTGCTCTAGAAGCTTCATTGCACGGTGGTGGGTCGCTGGAGATGGAGGTGTCCAGAAAAGGAAGCTGTTCCTATTGAACTCGCAGTGGCTGTGAGAGGAAGCATGTTACTCTGCTGATGTTGACGGCTGCGACTCAGAGGGGATAGCGGGAGCGGCAGCGGGAATCACTGAACTCCGGGCTCTCGACCGGTGCTGCGAGGATAGTGCTGTGCCTGCTAGAGTCGGACCTTGGTAGATCAAACTCGATCTTGATTGCTTGTGACTTCCGGATCGGTTGTTCGAGCTCTGATCCGTGCTCGAGGCGGACTCGCTGAGACGGGAGAGCTTGGGCAGGAGCATGAAACTCATCACCAACGTCGTGCAGAGGAGGAACGAGCACGAGAGGAAGATGTAGAACGGCGCGGCGGCCATGTCCACCAAGTACGCGAGCGGCAACACGACGATGCTCCCGAAGAGCACTACCATCGCCGACGCGAAGATCCACACGGACTCCTGGAAGTCCGCCGAGACCTTGCGAATGAGGAACGAGAGGTAGAGGCCGAGCGAGAGCAGGATGGCTTTCCAAAACATGAGCAGCGCCGTGAAGATGAAGCTGGAGGACTCGCACCGGACGCGGTCCACTTTACCCTCGAACTCGAGAGCGTCCTCGCTGGTCGTCGCTGGATGCGGGAACGCGAGGCCGAACCACGCGACGAAGATGATGGCGTCGACAACGTAGAAAACCGAGAGGAACTTGAACATCATCCGTACCGTCACGGTCACGCGCTTCATCGCAGTGCGCATGAAGACGCGGTAGACGCGGAGGGACTTGACGACGAGCGCGCCGAAGATCGTGGTGAACCCCGTGGAGACGAGGACGGGGCGCAGGCCGCAGAGCAAGTGAGTCGGCTCGCCTGCGTACGCGACCACGGCGCCGCAGATCAGCACCCCGCCGACGATCATGAGCTCGAGCAGTTCGTACTGCGATCGTTTGATGATCGGCGCGTCCCGCGTCATGTACACGAAGACGATGGCGGTGACGAGGATCGCTGCGACGATGGCTGCTGCGACCGCCATTGCGTAGAAGATCGGAGAGCTCAGCGGTATGTACTCGCAGTCCACCTGCACGTTCGCTGGCAGAGCGACGCCGCCCTGGCACTCGGCCGACTTGGTCGGGTCGCTCGGGTCCGGCAGGAGCCAGAAGTACTGTACCGTGCGCTTGGACGCCGAGTCGCAGGCCGTGACGGTGTACGCGTAAAAGCTCGCGTCGCACGTGGCGTTCTCGTCGACCCAGCCGAGCCACCGCCGCTTGTTCTCCAGGATCCACGCGCACGAGCGGCTGGTCTGGATCGGGTTCGGCAAGCGCACCACGCCGCCGTCGCACGCATGTGGCAGTGACGCGTCGAGCGGACTCGGCTGCTTCCACTCGAACGAGATGGTGCGCACGTGGCTGCCATTCTCGCAACCCGTGACTGTGTGGTAGATGTGCGCGTCGAACGTGCAGAGCGGCAGGCGATCGAGCCACAAGCTCCAAACCGCGTAGTTCTCCTTGACCCAGTTGCACGCCGCGCGGAACGTCGGGTCGGGCTCACTCGGGTCGCCAGACGCAGTCAGGAACTTGCGCATCATGTCGTTCATGTGGAGCTCGGAGAGCGAGAACTTGGACAGCAGCGGACCGACGTTGTGGGGCGCGACGAGAGCCGCGGCGTACTTGGAGAGTTTAGTGGTGGGGAAGTCGACGTCGACCGGGTTGCTCGTCTCCTCGCCGTAGCCGTTCTCGCCGAAGGATCCGGTCGCGAGGACGACGCGCTCGGGAATCGATCGCGGGAGGAAGACTCGCTGGAAGAGGTTCAGGTGGTTGAAGTGGAACAAGTCGGGCTCGTAGTGGTAGAAGAGCACGGGCTCGCCGTTCTTGTGCGCGTCCAAGGCGTAGTTCAGAGCTCCGGCGTACCCGAGGAAGCAGAAGTACGCCGGAATATCGTTGTTCGCGAGGACTGCCTGGAGATACCCTGGATCGTAGTAGTCGTACATCATGGCCACGACCATGCACTCCTTCCCCATAGCTTCGCGATCGGTGCACGCCTTGGTCTTGGAGCAGTGGTCCTTGCACCCGAAGCTGCCGTCGGCGCAACCAACCTCGTCAGGCGGGAAGTGCTTCGCGTTGCTGCGCAGAGCTGACACCGGGACGCTCTCGATCAGGTTCTCGTCGTACTTGTAGTTCTTCCAGTAGTCGGCGTAGAAGATCGGCGAGTGTTTGGTCGCGTCGACGCCGTCGCGCACAAAGTCGTTCGTGGTGTAGAGACCCGAGCGGCCAAAGTATCCGACGCCGCCGGCTGTGTACGACTCGTTCGCGTACACTTGAAGCGCTGCCTCGATGCCGGCGATCCAGACTTCCATGTTGACGTGCGTCGGCGTGCACACTCCCGTTCGCATCGACGACATGCGCTCGGTCAGGTCCACCGTACTCGTCACGTAGTAGTGGGACACCTCGTATCCGTACTGGAACGAGGACGAGGTTAGCGCGTTGCATGGATGTTCACATCGTTGCTTGCAGCACGACGTACTAGTACTACCACAGGGAAGGGAACACGCACCTCTTCAGCAAGGAGAATGGAGAACACGAGCGTCGTGAGCGAGTGGGAGTTCCAGCCGTTAAGCTCCAAGACCACCGTGCCGTTGATCTTGCCTTTGTCCGTCACGGCGCCGCTCTCGTCGACTGTCGCGCCGGCACCGTAGATCGTGGCTCCGCTTGGAATGCACTCGTCCGCGTACACTCCCATTGCTGCTGTGCGCGGATCTTCGAGCTGGAAGCGAGTGCGCGCGCGACAGTGACGTTTGAAAGCAGCAGCCGAAAGCAGGTGAGTGTGTGATCGACCTATGAAACACAAGCGACTGCTGCTTTACTCGCTCAGAGAACGAACCTGGTACCGTGGATGCTTGAGCGCTGGATGGAGGAACGGGTGCACAAGTCGGCCCTGCGAATCGCGCTCGAGGGGGTTGAAGCCCATAGATGCGACCCACGCGTCGTCGAGACACGTGCCGAGAAAGTGGTTCGGCGCGTACGCCGCCGCAGCGAAACGAAGGCAAATCTGGAGCGCGAGGAGCGTGGCAATCGCGGCCGTGCTCGCGACAACCGAGTTCGCCCGCATCACGAAGTCACTCGGTAGCCACGAGCTTCCGCGTGTGTGTGTAGGGGGGCACAGACGAGCGAAGAGCTCTCGATGTGTGCAGCAGCACCTCGATCCCGAAATGACGTGGCTGCTGCCTCTACTGCCGCGGAGAGAGGTGCAACGGAAGTGCAGTGTGCGAGTGCGATCGCATGCATGTCGCCTCAGCACCGAATCTTGGTGACAACATGTACTTCTTGTTCATGACATCCCATGCATCTATTCGCGTTGCAAAACGAGGTCTCGGACGACAGCGTCCTACTGACGGACGCTTGCTCGCGCGTGGTCGCCGTTGTCGCCGGAGCCGATACTGTACCAGCCTCCGATCGGCTCGGATCCTCTCCCAGATGCACTACGTCTCGCCAGGTCCGCCACCGCATCCGCCAGCGCGGGATCCGGTCGCGTTCGCAGCCGTGCGAACGCGCCGCTCGTCCGCGTCCGCGTCATCGCAGCGTAGCCTCCTGGAGGCAGAAGCAGCACTCAAGAGCGACGAAACTCCACGCGGAGCAACCCTCGCCGACAGCGTCGCGACGACAGAGGTGCACCCCCCGAGCAATGTGTCCAAGCACCAGCCGATCAAAGCGGCTCGCGTACCACCGAATGGCTCAGGGTCCTTCAAGGTAACAACTCGACAGAGTTCGCTGTTCGCGTCGCAACAGAAGAAGCGTGAGCAAGCCGAGCAATTCGAGGCGATCACGGCGCTGCAGCAGAACGGGGCCGTGCTCTCGGCGCTGAACGAGCGCGAGAAAGCGCGTAACGCGCAGCTTGCAGAGCAGGTGGAGCAACTCTGCGAGGAGCTCCGTCGAGCACGAGGTGCGCGATCCACCCAAAGTGCTAAGAACAGCTAGAGGAGCATCTTGGTAGACTTTGAGCGGTGATGCCTTGTTCTCTCTTGTGCGTGCGCCGCGTTCGAGAGTGCAGAGACACTAGATGAAGAGAAGCTCAAGAACGAGAAGATCACAGCGCTGCGGAAGCATAAGGTTGCCGGAGACTACGAGGCGGGCTACCTCCCCGACATCCACGCGACGCCAGCAGCTGCAGCTGCAGCACTCCAGCAGCAGGCGCAGCTCGAGATCTCGTACCAACGACGGGTAAGTTTGTCTTATCACTGTGGTGGCGCTGCTGATGCTTTGGTGCAGAGGTTGGTGCTAATCCCCCCGCATCTGACATCGTGCAATGGTGCAGATACTGACGTTAGAGAACCGGAGCAAGGACTTAGTCGAGAACAACAAGAAGCTGCTCGGCAAGATCCAGCAGCTCGAGAAGACGGAGGCGGACGCTGGCGCCGAGATCGACTCGCTCCGCCAGGAGAACTCACGCCTGGCGACTCAAGTGGACAGTCTCAGCAGCACCGTGGCCTCTCAGTCCTCGCTGATCATCGGTCTGAGGACGACCGTGCAGAGGCTCACGGTGAGTGTCATGTTGCTGCAAGCGCGCATGACTGTGAACAATGGCACCAATGGGGTGCGCCCAACCATACGCTGCTGACGCACTCTTTCGCTCTCCCCCAACTTCCAGCAAGAAGAGCACAACGTGAGCTCCCTCGTGAAGAAATTGGATCGGTGCCAGAGCGACCTGGAAGTTGTCAAGGCGCGCGAGAAGCTCTTGCGGGACGAGCACGAGAAACTCAAGCTTGTCATGGGCAAGGAGAAGGAGATGCTGAGGAGCAAGGTCCTCGAGTTCCAGCAAAAGCTGCAGCAAACCGAGCAAACTGGTGCCACAGCGGAAGCATTTGTGACTCAGATCCGACGCCTCGAAGCGGAGAAGCAGGAGCTAGAGACCAGCGCGTCTACGATGAGCGACAAGTGCGCGCAGATGGAAACGAGGATGCATCTGCAAGAAGAGATGACGAACCGGTTCATCCAGGAGAAGCTCGACGTGGAGCGCGCGAGAGATCAGTGCGCCTCGGAACTGGCAACGAGAAACGAGCAGCTGACGTCGCAGCAAGCACGCATTGATGAGCTGAGCGCGCTGAGCATTCGAGGACAGGAAGTGGACGTGCTGCTGCTGCAACACCAGCGCGACTTCGATCATGCGCTGCTGGTGAAGGAGAGCGAGATCGACACGCTGATGCACAAGATAGTGAACCAGGAACGAGCGAGCGACGAGCTGAATGCGTCGCTCGAGAAACGAGATGCAGAGCTGGACAGGTTGCGGTCCGAGGTCCAGCGCTTCCAGCAGCTCTCCCAAGACGAGACCGTCCAGGCTCTCCAACTTGCGAGATTGAAGGCGGCGAACCACGAAGCGCTGATCCTCGTCGAAGACGAGAAGCGAGTGCTCCAAGAGCGCGTCGAGACGCTGCAGAGCCAGATCGAGAGGGATGCGAGTCGATTCGAGGAGCTGAGAGCCTCCCTCGAAGACAAGTTGGCGACCACGGAGTCACGAATACAAGACCTAATGGAGGAGAACCGCACGCTGCACGAAAAAGCCGCCGAGCAGCCGGCGCCGCCCGTGGTCGTGGAAGTGGAGAAAGTCGTCGTCGAGGCTTCCGAAAGCGCTTTGATTGACCCAGCGGAGCGCGCGCGCCTGACCGCTGAGATGGAGCAGCTCCAGCTCGACTACGAGGAGCTCAAGGAGAATTTGCACGGTGTCGAGGCCGAGTACAGGAAACTCGCGGCGAAAAAGTACAAGACCGAGTCGTTCCAGAGCCAAGTGCGGCTGCTGCAGAACGAGAACAGCGAGCTGACGCTCAAGCTCGAGCAGGTCTGCGCCGATCTGGCCGAGCTCCAGGAGCGCGTGTCGGACCAGAGCGCGTGCTCCTAGTGTGTTGCTGTCCGGTGTTGTGTTCATGACTACCAGGTCGCCAAACCCATCTCGCACATGCGTGTGGACCACACCGTTTTATTGAAGATCTCATATTCAATTCTTACTATATTATGGTCAAGTATAAAGTGAGAGCATACAGTACGCACTCCATTAAGTGCTTGCCTGTCACACAACAATCACTCCTTACCAAAAGAGAAGAAGCAACAAAAGACACGTAATGGAAGGCGGCGGCGGACTGCTCGGCCCGGGACTCGGCGCGGGGCTCAACGCGCTCGTGTACGCGCTCGTGGCGATGCACGTGCTCGTGCTGGTAAGAACTACGCTCGCGCCCTTTCTCTCCCACCTCGCTCTGCATCTGGGTGGGTGAACCTAGCGCTTCCCTGCCTGCTTGGTCGTGGTTTGCGCTCACTCTGTGCGTGCTGCTTACTTGTACGAGTGTACTAACGCACGCACCTTGGCTCGCAGGCGTACTGGGTGATGAAGTTCGCTCAAGACACTACCAAATCGTCGAAGCGCGCTACTAAGAAGCACCAATGAAGAAGCAGAACAGCAGCAGCGGATCAAGTGGATCAAGTGGACGAGAGGCCAAGTATCGAGCGATCCAAGGGACCAGGTGGCGAGCGACGAACCGGTCGGATATGTGGATGAATGGATGTGGATTGTGGTGAGAGTGCTCGTTCGGTGCGACTGCGACTGACGGCGGACTGAAGGAGGTGGTCGATGGTGAAGTGGTGTGTTGCTACTGCAGACAGCGACGCCACGTACATCCGTCCGCTCACAGGATCTCCTCCGCTTAGTCTTTGAAGAAGATGCGCGCGCCATTGAGCGACCAGTCGAGCAGGTCGAACTCGCGCCGGTTGAGCTCGATGCGCTTGGCCGTGAGCTGCAGCGTGTGCACCTCCTCCTCGTCGTCGATGAGCTCCGCCGTCGTCTCCTTCTGCTTGCGCAGCGCCTGTTCCTGCTTGCGCGCCTCGCGCTCCGCTTGTTTCACCTGCCCACACACAGCCACACGAAGGTCAGCGGACATGTACGCTGCTTGCTCCAAGACCCACCCACAGCGACATAACGTACGTTGTACGCGTCTTCCTCCTCCTTGTACTTGCGCACGACCTCTTCGAACCAGTGCAGCGCGTCGAACGGCTGCAGTCACAAAGCAGCGCACAGCAGTCAGCATCCTGATCAACGATGACGACACACACAAGCTGTACGCAGCAGCCACGCGCCTCGCCCTGGTTGAGAATCGCGAGGATGTACGCGACGCCGATCGCGAAGCCGTCGTCCGAGAAGTACGACTCGCGGCGCCGAGTGTTCTTGTACATCAAGTCCTTCGCCTGCACGGTCGTCTCGACAAAGTTGATCGTGAGCGCCGGCAGGATGTGGTAGAAGTTGACCAGGTGCTTCTGCTCGTCGCTCGCGGTCACGTCCTGGAACACCTTCACGAGCACCTTGAAGTAGTCGTTGTTCTCCGAGAAGTTCTTCGCGAGCGTCGAGATGACCGAGTCGAGGTTCTTCGCCGCAATCACGGTCTCGCGCGACAGCTTCGCGCCCGTGATCTCCTGCTGCGTCACTTCGCCGGTCTCTTCGTCTGCTTCCCGCGGCAGCCCCTCGCCCGCATACGCTTCGAACTTGAAGTGCGTGTGGTTCAGGTCCGGCACGAACTTGATCGCGTTGCTGCAGTAGTTCATGCCCGCCGAGCGCACCATGCGCACATACCCGAGCGCGTTGCCGATCTCGGTGATCAGCATGCGGAACTGGTCCAGGAACGTCTTGCCCGAGTCCGACACGCCCAGCTTCCGGATATCACGGTTGAACTGGAACGCGCGCTCGTACGGATACTTGTTGTCCACGTTCGGGTCGTCGCGGTGTTTCTTGTACCAGCGCTTCTCGCGCTGCAGGTAGCTCTTGATGTACTCGTCAAAGAGGAACTGCGAGAAGATGTCGAACTTCTTCGTCAGGAACTGGTACGTGAAGTTCACGGTCGTGTTCATGATGCCCATGCCGTGCGTGCGGATCGAGCTCGCGATCGAGTGGATGTTGATCGAGTTGAGGTGGCGCGAGCCCTTGTCGCTGCGCCGCTCGAGGAAGAACTGCTGGTTCAGGTTGTAGTTGTACCGCGCAACGAAGATCTGGATGTTGCGCATGATCTGCAGGATGTCGAGGCCCTGGTCGAGCGACCCCATCGGCAGGTGGTTGTCTGCAAGACTGAGCCCGTACTTGTCGTTCGCGAGGTTCCGCATCTCGCCGTACGTCTTCCAATCGTGCAGCGCGACCGTCGTGAGGTTGTAGAACGTGTTCTCGAGGTAGTGCGTCACTTGCATGCGCAGATCGAGCGTCTTGCCGTGCAGCCGGATCGGACGCAGGTCCATGTAGTAGTGCAGTACCTTGAAGTCCGCGCTCTTCGGGTTCGGTGCTTCCATGTGGTCGAGGTGCACCGAGTGAATGTGCAGGCGCAAGTCGTTCTCCACATCCTTGCATAGGTTCTCCACGATTTCCTCCTCGACGACCGCGTCGATGAACTTTGCGTACGCGTTGATGTACAAGCTGTTGTCCGCCTCGTGCTGCGCGCCGCGCAGCAGCTTGATCGCGTCCAAGAAGCCTCCGATCACGTACTGGATGCGGTTCGCCTGCTCCGGCTGACCATACAGGTCCTGCATGAACGGGTGCAGCAGCTCGCGGCTCCAGTAGAAGAACGAGCAGTCGCACGCCGTGCGGATCTTCCGCTGGAAATCGCTCAGCAAGCGCAGCTTCCAGATCAGCTTGATCGGCTCCTCCGCATTCTTGAGACCGATCGGGCCGCTGTCCGCCTCACTGCCTGCCACACTCGAGCCACCGCTCTCCGGAGAGATCAACGCGATCTGCGCGGCGAGATCCAGCACTGTGATGCGCGTGTACGAGAACGACTCGCCGCTGTGCAAGATATCTTCGAGCACGGTCACGGCCGCGAGCACATCGAGCTTGGTGTCGTCAAAACGCTTGCTCGCCTCCAGCTTCGCCTTCAGCGGTCGGAAGAACCCGAACAGTGAATGCGTCACCTGACGAATCAGCAGCGACGTGCACTCCGCCAGGATCGGGTTCTTGCGCGCAAACATGAACTCGACCGCCTTGAGGATCTCGATACACGTGTACAGAGGTCGCACGACGCGCTTCTGCATCGGGATCCCAAGCGCCAAGTGGAGGTTCACGAGTGTGTGCATCATCGTCTGCACACGCTTCGCCAGAATGAGTCCCTTGAGGATCAGGTTCCCGCGAACACTCAGCGTGCGCGACGCATCGCCCATCCCGCGCGTCGTGGGCTGGAAGAACGTCTCCATGCGCACCAGCCACGCGTTCAGCTCCATCTTCGCGGACGCGACGTCTCCCGGGAACGCCTCATCGAGCGAGTGCAAGTACTCTCGTCGGAACTGCAGGATGTCCGCAGGCTGCAGCTTCTTCGAGTTCATCGGCGCGTACCGCAGAAGGAAGTCCGGAATGTACCACAGGATCTTGCCGCAGATCGTGACACACGGAGCCTTCGTCTGGATCTCCCACAGACGCTTGTACAGCGCAGGGTCAGCAGGCACGTTCGCTGGCAACAAGCGGCGGTGCAGCACGTACAGCCCGGCTGTGCCCACGAGGTTGTTGCGCTCGTACGTCTCCGTGGACGAGTTGATCGCTGCTTCCGCCACACTCAGTCGCGCGCTGATGCAATGCAGAAACTCGTCCAAGAAGACGCGGTTCGAGCGAATGTCGATCTTCGACTCGCGGTCGCTACTGGCGCGGCCGCTCTCGCCATCGTCGCTGCGATCCTCGTCTTCGTCGTCACCAGGGTCCAGAGACGAGAACGCCTCAAAGTCCTGCTCGATGCAGGTCTGGAACACCTGCGCGCTCATAATCGTCTGGTCGAGACTCACGAGCAGGCGCTCAAATTGCTTCACGCGGTCGACCGTGATGTTGTAGCGCGCGGGATCGGCGCGCACGTACTGCATCATGCGCTTGTACTTGTCCCACGACGTGACGATGTTCGGGTTGTCTATCACGATCGCGTCGATCGTGATCATGACCTCCAGGAGACTCGCGAGCGCGTCAAACACCGGGTGCAGGTGCACGAGCTTGAACGTCGATTTCCAGAGCTTCTGGAAGCTCTGGTACAGACTCGCGAGCTGGTGGATCATGTTGATCGTGATCGCGTTGCAGCGGTCGACAAAGTTCGAGATGTCCTGGAAGAATGGCAGCATGCGGCCGATGTGCACCTCGTCCTCGCCGGCCTTGACGTCGCCGTCCTCGCCGTGGCACGCTTGGCCGAACATCACGAGCGCCGGGTAGAAGTTGTCCTCGACGGTCACCTTGAGCTCCGAGATCTCGTCGCAGAGCACCGAGAAGACCGTGAGCACCTTGTTGAAGAGCTCGTTGTCCGTGTTGATGAGGTCCTGCACGTCCACGCGCTCCGCCGGGTGCAGGAACAGCTGGATCGGGTCCGCCCAGTACCCCCACACCTCCGACATGGCCGCCGTGATCGCGTCTTCGATCTCTTTCAGCTTCGTCTGTAGAATTCTCACAGAGCGGTCGTCAGCACCTTGCTCCTCGCTGCATCCTCACCGTCACTGTCACTGTCATCGTCATCGCATCCGCACCGTGTGGTCGTTGATGATGTTCAGCCCGCGCTGCAGCTGCTCTCGGATCGGTTGGTCTGCCACATCACTAACCTCTGTTAGTCAGGCCACCACCAATCGCGTCATGCTTGCTGCACGCACGCACCCTGCGCGTCAAAGTCGGCGAACGGGCTGCCGAACTGGTCGTCGGCGAGGTTCCAGTTCTCCGTGATGGTCGAGAGCGCGTTGCTGTCGCGCCGGCCTTTCGTCACTCCAAAGTTGGACACGAAGGACGCCTGGCGCGCGCGCGAGCCGCTGGCGGTCCCGCCGCTGCCCGCGGGTCGCGCCGACGACCGCGAGAGCCGCGACGCGCGCGAGTCCGAGCGCGCCCGGGTGCCCCCCGCGTGCGAGCGCGAGAGCGACGTGAGCCGCAGGTCGCGCGCCGACACGTCCGAGGCGCGCGAGTCCGCGCGGCCCATGTCGAAGCGCGTCGAGTCGGCCCAGGACGCGCGCGAGTCGAAGCGCGGGCGCTGCGGGCCGTCGCGCCGCGGGGACGACGCCACGCTCGACTCATCCGAGATGCGCGACGCGCGCAGCTGCTCGTCGCTGTCGGCGGTCGCCGCAGGCGCCTTCCGGCTGCTGCTGCTGCTCTTCCGGGTGCCGCTCATGGCCGAAGGCCGTCGAAGGAGACTTGCGCTGGCTCGCTCGCGCGTGCTTCAAAATGGGGAGAAAACATGCTCATTGGGACATGCCCGCATACAAAAAACCAATAGTGAAAAAAACCAAGTCAAAACACCTTCAATCGAGATGATGATGATGGTCGTACGATCTTGACGTGGTGAGAGGAGTCCTCAGCGCAGACTTCCTACGTAGACTTTGACTACCTTGCCCCTCGCTTCACAGCGCCGGGTTTCCCGAAGCAGCCACGCGAGACACGAACAGCGGGCCGAACACGAGCACGGTCGTCGACAGGAGCTTGATCACGACGTGGAGCGCCGGCCCGGCCGTGTCCTTGAACGGGTCGCCGACGGTGTCGCCCGTCACGGCCGCCTTGTGCGCCTCGCTGCCCTTGCCACCAAAGTTCCCGAGCTCCACGTACTTCTTCGCGTTGTCCCATGCGCCGCCCACATTGTCCAGGAAGAGGGCCATCATGATGCCCGTGACGGTGCCGAACATGAGGTAGCCTGCGAGCACCTCGGCACCGAGCAGCGGCTTCGCTTGGTAATCGCCGATCTGCATGACACACAAGCGCGCCGTCAGTCGATCTGGCGGCCAGTCCACACAGAACGAACGCATCACAAGCACACACTCACCAGACGGAAGATGAGACCGACGCCGACTGGCAGCAGCACCGCGAGCAGACCCGGCAGCCGCATCTGCTTGAGCGCGGCTTGCGTCACGAGCGCGACGCACGTGCGGTAGTCGGGCTTCTGCTTGCCCTCCATGATGCCGGGGTACATCTCGAACTGGCGGCGCACCTCGTTCACGACTTCGCCCGCCGTGTCGCCCACCGCAGCGACAGCGAGACCAGTGAAGAAGAACACCATCATCGTGCCCAAGAGGCCGCCCACGAGCACCTCGACTGTCGCGATGTCCACCGACTTGAACTCTTTGCCCGCGAACTCGGAGAACTCGTCCATGAAAGCGCCGAAGAGCACGAAGCACGCGAGCGCCGCCGAGCCGATCGAGTACCCCTTCGTGATCGCCTTCGTGACGTTGCCCGCGGCGTCGAGCTTGTCCGTCGCGTCGCGCACGTACTCTGGCTGTCCGCTCATCTCCGCAATGCCGCCGGCGTTGTCGGCGATCGGGCCGTAGTTGTTCATCGCGAGCACGAACACTGCGGACGACAGCATGCCCATCGTCGCCACGGCAGTGCCGAAGAGGCCCGCGTGGCGGTTGTTCGGACCGCCGATCCCCGAGCTCGCGCCGAGGTGGTACGCGCTGATAACCGCGACGCTGACCATGAGTGTGGGCACAACCGTCGACTTCATGCCCACCGCGACGCCGGTGATGATGTTCGTGCCGTGGCCGGTCGTGCTCGCCTTGGCGATGCTGCGTACCGGGTAGTGCGCGTAGTCCGTGTAGTACTGCGTAGACTTGACGAACACGTACGCTGTGAGCATGCCGACGACGCCGCAGAGGAAGAAGTGGAACCACGCGTTCGGGTGTGCCTCGCTGTACAGCAGCCACCGCGTCGTGAAGCAAAACGCGCCGAGCGCGAGCGCAAGCGACGCGTTGTAGCCGGTCTGCAGCGTCCCCATCGGGTTGTGGCTCCCGCGCGCGGACTCGGCCTCGTTCGGCGTCGTGACCAGCATGATGCCGATGCTGCTCACGACGATGTCGAACGCGTGCACGACGACCGGGAAGAACACGAACGCGATCGGGAACTCGAGGTGCGACTCGCGCGCGAGCGTGCCACCGAGGATCATGGCGCCGATGATCTCCGCCGCCACGCTCTCGAACACGTCCGCGCTGCTGCCGACGCAGTCACCCACCATGTCGCCGACGAGGTCCGCGATCACCGCCGGGTTGCGCGGGTCGTCCTCCGGGATGCCCGCCTCCACCTTGCCCACAAGGTCCGCGCCGACGTCGGCCGCCTTGGTGTAGATGCCGCCGCCCAGCTGCATGAAGAGCGCGACGAAGGACGCGCCGAAGCCGTAGCCGACCATGAGCAGCGGGATGTCCGTGGCGTCGAGCGTGGACGAGAAGAGCACGTAGAGTGTCACGTAGAGTGTGCTGACGCCCGCGACACAGAGCGTGATGTCGAGCACCGCGGAGAAGGCGCCGCCGCGGAAGCAGATGAGCAGCGCCTCGCCGTACGAGCGGCGCGCGGCGCTCGTGACGCGGATGTTGGCCTGCGCGGAGACCCACATGGAGATGTATCCCGCGCCCGCCGAGCAGACCGCGCCGATGAGGAACGAGAGCGCGCAGAGCACGCCGAGCGTGATGTTGCCGAGCTTCTCGACACCCGACGCGAGCGTGCTGGTCGGGCGCAGCGCGTAGCTGAAGAAGATGAGCCCGGCGATGCCCACGGCGATGCGCGAGATGGCCGTGTACTGGATGCGCAGGAAGCCCTCGGCGCCCTCGCGGATCGGGTTGGACACCTCACGCATCTCGGGCGTGCCGTCGTCCTTGCTCAGCACCCAGTGCGAGAGGTAGAGCGAGAAGAGCGCGCCGTAGCCGCAGATCGTGAACACGAGCGCGATCGGCCGGAAGTCGCCGCTCACGAGCAGCAGCAGCAGCCCCACGCCTGAGACCGCGAGGAACGGCGTCTTGACGTCGATCTGCCGCGCGTACGCGAGCGCCGACACGCCGGAAGACGAGCCGCTGCCCAGGAGCGAGTGGTGGTGGTGGTCGTGGTGGTCGTGGTTGTCGTGGAAGCCGCCGCCGCCGCCGAACTCGATGTCGGGCGTCACGTGCAGCGGCAGCGAGCTGTTGCCGCTGTTGTGCTGCGCGAACATGGTCGGAGACAGGAGTCGACGCGCCTACAGAGCGTGAGAGGATCTTCCTTCGCCTGCCGGCGCTTGAGCTCTGGCGCCTTTGTTTGAAGACTGACTGACACGCGGCAGGTTTTGTTGGGGTGGCGCGGCTTCATGTCCCTTAAACTCGGCGCGATACTTCAACTTCCTGGAAACAGGTGGCGAAATTGGGATCAGAGCAGGATGGGCACGATTTTACGCGATTAACCAGGATGCTAACCCTATTTGCGGTTTATTAAACTGCTGAAATGGGCACGAAGGTTTTTGCATTAGCACTTTAGGGAGTACAGAATAATGAGTATTACAATACCAATCGGCAACGTTGAACCGTGGGGCAGCGTCACCCGCATCTACGCAATGCGACGAACCTGTGACGTGTCGAGCTTAGATTGGCGAGCAACCACGTGCACCTCATGTCACTCCTGCCTCGATCTTCATCGCCGATTTGCTCCTGCATCGCTTCGTCCACAGATGTCACGCGAACGAACTCAACAGCGACATCTTTGCTTAGAGGAACCTCTCGCGCACGGCATAGATCTGCTGCTCGGCGCGCGGCAGCACTCTCGGCACGAACGGCACGACCGCGTCCACCTTCGCGCAGATCTCCGGGGTGATCTTGTCCACGAACGCGAGCGCCTTGAGGTTCTCGTCGAGCTGTGCAGTGCTCGTGGCGCCGAGAATGACGGTCGAGACGTTCTTGTTCGCGACGATCCAGGCGAGCGAAAACTGCGCGAGCGAAGCACCGACCTCCTTCGCGACGTTCGCGAGCTTAGCCGCCATGGCGACCTTCTTGTCAAAGTCCGAAATGAGAGCCTTGAAGGTCGGCATCGCCATGCGCGAATCCTCTGGGATGTTGTTGCTGTACTTGCCCGTAAGAATACCGCCCTCGAGAGGCGACCACGTCGTCAGCCCGTACTTGTACTTCTTGTACAGGTTCACGAAGTCAAAGTCCACGCGCGAGCGCTCGAAGATGTTGTACTGCGCCTGGTCGTACACGGGACGCGCGAGTCCGAGGCGGTCCGCGATCTCGCACGCCTCGATGATGTCGTGCGCGTTCCACTCGCTCGTCCCCCAGTAGAACGCCCAGCCCTGCTCGATCACGAAGTTCATCGCGCGCACGGTCTCCTCGATCGGCGTGTACGGGTCCGGTCGGTGGCAGAAGATGAGGTCGACGTAGTCAAGTCCAGAGCGCTTGAGCGACAGCTTGGTGCCTTCAATGATGTGCTTGCGGCTCAGACCCTGGTCGTTCGGGCCACCAGTTTCCCCGCTGAAGTTTTTGTAGCCACCGAAGATCTTGGTGCTCACGACGAGATCCTCGCGAGTCCACACGCCGTTGTCGATGCCGCGTTGAATCGCCTTCCCCATGACCACCTCGGATTCGCCGTCGCCGTAACTCTCGGCGTTGTCGAAGAAGTTGATGCCGTTCTTGAACGCGTGCTCGATGGTCTCGTACGCCGTGTCGATGTCCGGCATTGGGTTGCCGAATCCCATCCAGCAGCCGAACGAGAGCGTGGAGACGAGCAGTCCGGAGTTGCCGAGGTAGCGGTACTTCATGAAGTTCGCAGGAGCGGCCATCGTGTTTGAAGCAGTGTCTTGGAGGTGTTGTGCGTGGTCTTGGAGGCAAATTGCGTTGTGCTCTTTCAAGTCGAGGTGTACGAGGTGAGCTGCGTGTGCATTCTCTCAATGCGAGCATGACCTGTTCGGTGTACTCGAGAGATCAATCGGTATACCTGTTGATTTTTCGAGTTGAACCGCGGGTGTTACGCGTGCTTACATGCTCTGCAACTAGCCGTCGCGTGATCAACCGAGTGTTGATCGTTCAAGCCGTGAAATACAAGCACCAGTACAAGCAGCGCATGCTTACGGCGCTCGCACATCGGCGTCGCGTGATCAGTTCTGCGCGAACGAGTGATGATCATTTGAGCCAGCCTGTGGAGTGCGTGGAGTGCCAAGCGAGCTGCGTGCTTGTATACGGCGTCGCGTGATCCGGTTGCCCTTAGCTAAACCCCAAGGTATCTCGGCACCGCTCTCACTAATCACGGGACTGACATCTCGTGCGCGCGAGAGATACAGTTGATGTGTCCCGCGATATTTTGCAAAGGATGAGTCGCCCAGCATATCGTTCGCGCTCACTTGAGGCTTTGGCTTTGGCTTTGGCTTTGGCTTTGGCAAAGATGGAGGAGTCCTCAGTTCTCCCAAGCTACTGTGATCAGCATTGGCGAGACACTACCACATGTGATGTGATCCAATCGCTCTGTGTCTGAGCACAGAGATCAGCTCTCTTTTACCTTCAGATCTCAGGGCCAGAGCTTCTGTCCAAGCAGATTTGCATTCCAATGTCCAAGCAATCTGTTTGGACGATGCAGGTCTACTACGCTCGTCTGCGCGCATGCTCATGGTCCTGGTGCGCGGCTCCCGTGAGGTGCCTGAGCGCTCAGCGAGGGTGTGGCGGCTGTGGTCGGCACTCGACGACAATGCAATCAAGTTGGGGTTTAGATGCAGCAGAGTCCGCAGCGGGTCGAGTGGAGTCTGATAATTGGCGAATGGAGGGGTGTAATCGAACAGCAAGGTTTGAGCTGAGCTCCGAGGGCAATCAGTATGTTTGTTGCACAGCTCGCCCCAATCATTCGAGTCTGTCGGTCGCAATCAAGACGTTTATGGTACTGCTCGCTTCAACCATTCAAGTCGGCCGCGAGTGTCGGCACTTGTGATCTCTCGGTTCGCAGGGGCAGGAGACAATCCGAATGTTCCAGTTCTCCTTTCGCAGTAGTCAGGGGGCTTCATCCGTGTGGCGCCGTCTCCTCCCGATCGCTGGCATCGCTACGCTCTGCTTGCTTCCGCTTTCAGCTCCTGGTGCCATGAACCGAAGGTGGTGTATGGACACCGAGAACCTCGATGCTGATATGTTGGATACTGATACTTGACAAACCACGGTCGAGCTCTGTCTGGATGACTCGCTTATCAGATCGAATGTCACCTCGAACACGAAAACCGAAGTTGAGCTCAGCAGAAAAGTGCTCCGAGCTTCAGTCTCTGCTTGGACAGGTGAGCTGCCGTCTTCAGAGTGAACACATGGAGGTGATACAACAAGCTGGGAGTCAAATCAAAGGAAGATAGCGCTTCCAGGATACAGCCGTGTTGGTCCGAGTTCAGTGTTCGGGAGTGATGCAGGGAGATCGACACGTGTTTGTTCTTTGGCAGCTTCCTTGATAGCGACGCAGTAGCGTCCACAGCACTCTGAAAGAGTCCACCATAGTTGGTCGCTTCGACGCAAGTTGTTCATAAGACAACCACTTTTTTACACTTGCTATTTGTAAGCTCAACTTATGCATTTATTTTCGCAATCGTCGTCGAAACTATTGATTGGACGCTCTCAAAATCGCACCTTGAAGTATGGCAATTCGAGCTGCATTGATTCATTCGCGAAAAAGCGTTACCAGCACCAGCAGCACCAGCACCAGCACCAGCACGATGGCGTCGACGCTCCGAACGCTCGCGCGCCGCGCCGCCTCCGCCGCCCAGCGGCAGCCGCGGTTGCAGCTGCGCGCGAACCACTCGCTGGCGCCGCTCACGCAGCTCTCGGAGGAGGAGGTGATGTTCAAGGACACGGGTGCGCTCCGTTCGATGATACCAAGCGAGAGGAGGACTATTGGCAGAGGACTGATGGGTCAATGAGCGCAGTCGCGAGGTTCGCGGCGGACGTGGTGGCGCCGCGCGTGCGGAGCATGGACCAGGAGGGAGAGATGGACCACGCGATCACCAAGGGGCTCTTCGAGAACGGGGTGCGTTGATTGAATAGTACAGCGATAGAGGGTGAGTGCACGGGACGGAAGCTGATGCTGAGCGTGTACGTGCAGCTGCTGTCGGTGGAGATCCCGGCCGAGTACGGAGGCAGCGAGGCGTCGTTCATGAGCCTGTGCCTGACGATCGAGGAGCTCTCCAAGGTGGACCCGGTTGTGGGGCTGCTCTGCGACCTGCAGAACACAGTCGTGAACAACGTCTTCCTGGTGCGTCTTCTTCTTCTGCTGCTGCTGTGGGTGATGAGACCAGGAGGCAGTACACTCACGCTCTCGCTCTGCAGTTCAACGGGTCGGACGCTCAGAAGGAGAAGTACCTCCCCAAGCTCAGCTCCGAGATGGTGCGACGCTCCTTTTAACGAACCGAGGAAGAGGTCTGTACCAGTACTCTGATCTGACGGCGTACTTGTTGCAAACAGATCGGAAGCTTTTGCCTGACAGAGGCTGGCTCCGGAAGCGACGCGTTCGCGCTCAAGACGCGTGCCGAGGCGTCGGCGGACGGCAGCTACTACACGCTGAACGGCCAGAAGATGTGGATCTCGAACGCCGAGTACGCGGGCGTGTACCTCGTGTTCGCGACCGTGGATCCGTCGAAGGGCTACAAGGGCATCACGTGCTTCATCGTCGACCGCGATGCCGAGGGGCTCGAGATCGGCAAGCCGGAGGACAAGCTCGGCATCCGCGCGTCGTCGACGTGCTCGGTGCTGCTCAACAATGTGAAGGTGCCGAAGGAGAACATCCTGGGCGAAGTCGGCAAGGGCTACAAGATCGCGATCAGCACGCTGAACGAGGGCCGCATCGGCATCGCGTCGCAGATGCTCGGGCTCGCGCAGGGCGTGTACGACCAGACGATCCCGTACCTGTTCGACCGCACACAGTTCGGGTCGCCGATCGGCGACTTCCAGGCGATGCAGCACCAGTACGCCGAGGCGGCGCTCGAGATCGAGTGCGCGCGCCTGCTCGTGTACAACGCCGCGCGGCTCAAGGATGCCGGGCTGCCGTTCGTCAAGCAGGCGGCGATGGCCAAGCTGCACGCGTCGCGCATCGCGGAGAAGACGGCGTCCAAGTGCATCGAGATGCTCGGCGGCATCGGCTTCACCAAGTACCTACTCGCGGAGAAGTTCTTCCGGGACTCCAAGATCGGCACGATCTACGAAGGCACGAGCAACATGCAGCTCACGACGATCGCCAAGCTCGTCAAGGACGAGTACACCAAGTGAGTGAATAGTAGTGAGCCATTCATTAGACCCGGTCGAGCGAATCAAAGAACAGCTTCTCGTACCCTGATGGTCCTTTACCATTTTTTTATTCTATTTAATTTACGCAACATACAAAGCCTGGGTATATAACAGAACCGGAATACCGGTAAACAGGTTTCTTCCTTTTTTCTCACACTCGTCGTCCTCCCCGCCAGGTCGCCGCCGCCGCCGTGACGATGCCGCCCATGCGCTGGACACCGTTGGCCGTGCACGGGCCGGCGCCCACGATCAAGAATCACAGCGCGACGGTCATCTCGCGCCACGAGGTGCTGGTCTTCGGCGGCTACGACGGCCGCCGCAACCACAACGAGCTCTTCCTCTTCGACACGCGCGCAGCCACGTGGCGCGAGCTGCTGCCGACGCGCGACGTGGGCGGTGCGCCGCCTGCGGGCCGCAACGGCCACACGGCCACACTGGCGGACGGCCGCCGGCTCTTCGTCATCGGCGGCTGGCTCGGCTCCGGTCCGCTGGCGGCGGACGACCTGCACGTGCTCGACCTCGACCGCTGGCAGTGGAGCCAGCCGAGCGTCTCCGGCACCGGACCCGGGCCGTGCAACATGCACACGGCCGACTACCTGCCGCACCTGCGCAGCATCCTGCTCTTCCGCGGCGGCGACGGCCGCGAGTATCTTAACGACCTGCACGCGCTCGACGTCGACCGGCTCGAGTGGCGGCGGATCCACGCCACGGGCCACGTGCCGGCGCCGCGCGCGAACCACAGCTCCGCGGTCGTCGGCGAGCAAGTGCTCGTGTTCGGTGGCTGGGATGGCCAGAAGCGCCTCAATGACATCCACGTGCTCGACACGGCCGCGTTCACGTGGTCGCTCGCGGCCGTCAAGGCGCCGCTGCCGCACCCGCGCGCCGGCATGACGTTCGCGTGCCACCGCGACCGCATCTTCCTCTTCGGCGGCTCCGGGCCGTCCGCCAAGTGCTACAACGACCTGCACATCTACGAGCCGTACGAGCAGCTCTGGCTCGAGACCGTGCAGCTGCCCGGCGACAACGACCGGTCCCCGCACGCGACCGAGGAGGACATTGGCGGCGTCACGCTCACGCCGCAGCAGCTCGTGGACTACGGCATGTACGGCGACGGTGACGCCAACCCGAACGACAACCCACACCACGACCAGATCGTGATCTTCGGCAACGGCCCCGGCCGCCGCGCCGGCCACTCGTGCTCGGTCGTCGACCGCAAGCTCTTCGTGTTCGGCGGCTCGTACGGCAGCGAGTACCTCAACGACTTCTACGTGCTTGACACGGACCCGCCGCCGCGTGCCGCGATCTCGTACGCGTCGTCCACGCAGACGCTGCAACGGTCGCTCAAGCACTTTATGAACTCGGAGGAGTTCTCCGACATCTCGTTCGTACGTGCTGCTGCTGCGAGCAGCCTGCTCTGGCGCTGCCCTACTGACTCGTACGCTGACGGACATTGTTTGTTTGTGTGTGTGTGTGTGTGTGTGTGCTGCAGCTCGTGGAAGGCCGCGTCGTGTACGCGCACAAGGTGATTCTGTCGCTGCTGAGCGAGCGCTTCCGGGGGATGTTCACGTCCGGCTTCCGGGAAGCGCACCAGAGCGAGATCGCGCTGCCGGACATCCGCTACGTCGTGTTCCTCAAGATGATCGAGTACTTGTACACGGGGCACGCGGTCGAGGGCATGACGCACAGCGGGTCTCCGACGCTGTCGAGTCGCAGAGAGCGGACGCCCGGGGTCCGCCAGACGAAGGCAGCGGCGCGGCGCGCTCGGTGGTCGTCGTACCACCCGAGCGACGAGCAGGACATCCGAGCCGCGCGGATGGGCTTGGCGTATGTGGACGACGAGGATGTCGAGTGCGCGGTCGACGACAGCGACGAGGACGACGAAGGCGAGGATGGCGAAATGGACGCCGACGATGACGACGACGACGACGACGACTTTCTCGGCTCGACGGACGATCTGGACACGACGCTCGACCTCCTCGTGCTCGCAGACCAGTTCATGCTTGACCACCTCAAACAGATCTGCGAGCGCGCGCTGCAGTACTCTGTCACGGACGAGACGGTTGAGTACATCCTGGACGCCGCCGACCGCAGCAACGCGCTGCAGCTGAAAGCTGTCTGCATGCACTTCCTGCGGAACCAGGACGAGTCGTGGCGCTACACGTACCAGCAGCACGAGCAGGACGCGGGCCTCGACGCGTGCTCGGACCTGCGGCGCCACAGTATCGAGTGAGTGAGTGAGCGTAGCGTGTTGCTTGTGTGTGCGTGCGTGTGTGTGAGTGTGTGTGTGTGTCGCCACTAATTATTGCTCGAGCTGGCTGGGTCTCGAGTCCGAGGTCCTCGCAGTCGCAGCGCAACTTCGTCATGAGCCCGAGAGCATGTCGACGTGGTCGCCTGGCAGACAGGCAGCAGTCCGTTAGCCTCACAGCGTCATCGATCAGCGTCGTGAAGACTGACGATCGTCACTGGGAACCGCGGGTTCGCCAAGCGCTGCAGCGGCTGCTCTTGCGTCACCGCCGCGTTGGTCCACACCGACGTCTCGATGTCTGGATGCAGCTGTAGCACGCGGCTGTCGACGTCGTCGCGGTACTTCCTCGCGAGCGCGCGCGAGAGCTGGCTGAGGTTCGCTTGCCGCGGCTGCTGGAGCGCGCGGATGACAGCGCACTCGCCTGTCGCGATGTCGAGCGAGAAGAAGAGCGCCATCGTCACGCGAGCAGGCGAGTGGCTCCCCAGCTCGAACACGCAGCTCATGAAGAGCGCTCGCTCCATCACCGACGCCTGCGACACGGGAAGTCCACCACTCGTGAGCTTCAGGCGCCCGCCGACGTCACTTGACACCAGAGCATCGCTCACCCGCACGAGCTGCAGGTCGTAGTCGACCAGGTTGAGGCCGCACAACGCCGGGTACTTGTCCAGGAAGGAGCGAAGGAACACCTCGACGTCGAACGTCTGCTGGCAGATGCACTGGAGGTTGTTGACAGCAAGAAGCCGACGATCACTCGTCAGGAGTCAGGAGAGACGCACACGAGCGCTTCCAGCGTCCAGCTCACCTCCACTCCGACCGTCAGAGATCCGTTGCCGTCGAACTGCTGGTGGCTGTGGAACACGTCGCGCTCGAACTCGAGAGGGAACTCGGGCGCTGCGTACCAGGCGTCTACGCCGCCCAGCTCACAGTCAGTCGTACGTCACCTCATCAGCTCAGCCAGCTGCATCACACGCACTCTGCCCGAAGCGATGCACACCCAGTCGCCTGCCGCTCGTGGTCGTCACTCCCTCCGCGTCACCTGCGCGCCGCGTCTCAGCGATCGCGAACACGAGCACGAGCACCGCCGCACCCTTGTTGAGCACCAGGTGATGCACGTCCGGCGCCTCGCGCGGGAAGAGCTGCAGCAGCTGCCACGGCTGCTGCGGCGGCCGCTGCGCGCTGAACGCGAAGTGCGCGCTGCCCACTGCGCTCGCGTGGGCGGCGCGCGACGGTGACGGCGAGAGCGCCACGCGCACGCGCGAAGCCGCGTCCGCTGCGAACACCGCGACGAGCGCGCGGTCGCCGCTCTGCCACACGCTCAGTGGCGCCTGCGCTGCGTCTGCGAGCGCCGTCTGAGACGGAGCGTCCGCGAGTGCCACACGCAGCCGCAGCACCGGCTGCTCGCGCGCGCGCCGCGTCGCGAAGTCCACGAGGCGCCACTGCAGCTCAACACTCGCCTCCCACGACGCGTAGTACACTGCGTGTGCAGTTAGTTGGGGAAGTAATGAGCTCTTCTCTCGTGTGGACTGTAGGAAGAGAGAGTGACGCACGCAGGAAGTGGCCGTCGGAGGAGAAGCCGAGCAGCACGAGACGCTCGGCGGCTGCCAGCACGCGCGCCAGCGGCCACTGCGCGTGTACGAGAGAAAGGGCGACTCGGTCGCCGCTGATCTGCTGGCGAGCGAGCGCCGCGCACACGTTGCGCGGACGTCGTCGGCAGCGCACACGCGCTCGCATCCGACAGCAACGGGCTTGTATTCTGGGCAATCGGTATCTGTTGGATATCGAATAGTGAAGAAATGCAGTATGTAGCCATGTCCAACATGGCTACCTTCAATGGTCTGCTGCTCCGCCGCGAGCCGCAGCCATCCTCGCGAACGCGGCCACGTCAAAGTCGCCTGATCGGTTGTGGCCGGTACCAAAGTTCGCGCCGCGCTGCTGCTGCCAGTACATGACTGCGACCGCGCAGAGCAGCATGACGGGAGCGCGTAGCCAGCCGAGGTCCAAGCTCGACGTTGGCTGCGGCACCAGTGACTCGTACACGTCCACACGAAGTCTGCTGTAATGCAGCGGCTCCCCGAACGCGCTGCTATCCACCGAGCGATAGTGCTCGAGCACCTGGAGTGCGAGTGCGACAGGATGCACGAGCGGATCGCGCGATACCGAGAGCCCGACGATCCGCTCGGCGATCTGTGCCGTCGAGTCGAGTAGAGCGGCTGCAGCGCTGATACGCGGGTACTCTGTAACGTGAGACGGCACTTTGACCCCGTCGCCGCTCGTCTGGAAGAGCACAACCTGATCTCGCGTGGCCATGATGAGGTAGCCTGGAATCGCACGGACGAATGTGCTGGCAGGCAGCTCTGGCTGGATCAGCGACGGCTGGGGTAGCATCTGACCAATCAGCACGCATGCGGGCTGCTCGTTGTCGAGCCGCCATTCGGATTCGCTGTCGCCTCGCCTGGCAGAGTGCCGAGCGTCGCTGGATCTGCGCACGCGATCAAAGTTGAACAGACGGAAGACGAGTCCACGGCCGCGGTTGGTGCCAGCGTACAGCATCGAGTGGTGCCACGGATCGCTGTCGATGCTCGTGATGGTGTCCATCGTCCCAGCTTCGCAAGCGGCGCTCTGAACGACCGTCTGATCTACGACGTTGACGAAGCGGATGCGACTTCCGGACACGAACCCCAGGACTCCTGACGCCAACGCTTTGAAGTACGTGATGCCGCCGGCCGGCTCACATGTCTGCACAGCCTTGATGAACGCCCCGTTCTCCGCGTGGAAGAACATCAACTCGCCACCAGAGTTGGCGACGACCACGTACGCTTGGCTGTAGAGCGAGACAATTGCGACCTTGCCCCGGTTCATTCGATCGCGCCTTCTGCTGGCATCGGCTCGGAACACCAGCTCAAAGTCGACGTGTAGGTGGTTGGCAGCAGGCGTGGTCTTCTTCGTGCTTGATCTCCAGGGAGGAGGAACGAGCTCTCCACTTGCACTCCCTGCTGCAGCATCGACCTCCTCTGTAGTACGGGCGCACTCTGCGCGGTCGAATCTGCTTAGGGGCCGATGATCTCCGGAGAGCAGACGCCGATTGTGCAGCACGCGCAGTTTGAACAAGCTCACTTCGCCGCTCTCCCTCAAGATCGCGAGATACGACTTGCGCTCCGAGACGAAGAAGTAGTCAGCGATCGGGGACGCGGATGAGAGTGGCTCGGTCGTAGAGAAGAGGCTGTGCTGCCACACGAGCTCCCTCGTCGTCGGATCCAGGAGGTCGATCTGTCCAGTCTTGGTGTCGAAGAGCACGAGGAACTGGTGGAGCGCAGTGGAGGACGGCGAGTCCGTCAGGCTGTTGGTCTGGTACGTGTGGTGGTTCTTCCTGCCACCGATCATCGCGATCGGGCGGAAAGAGAACAAGTCGACACGATACTGACCAGCGTCATCGCTGTTGTCCCTTCCATCACTTGGATCTCGAGATGCAGCTTGCGGGTCGACACGGTACGGACTCTGGCGGTCAAACCAGTCGCTGAAGCGCTGGTCGCTCGCGTGCTGGTGCTGCTGACGATCGGCTCGCTCGCGATTCTGCTTCAGGAGCGCAGCGCGTCTCACCTGCGCTGGTGTCTGCGAACTGTTGGATTCCCGCCTCGCTTCGTCTTGTTCTCCATCGTCTACTTCATAGCGAGCGAGAAGTGCCTTCAATACATCCGCTTTGTGCTTGTATGCCTCGATCTGGCGCTCGACCACGATCTGCTCGGCGTCAAGAATGCGAGCGAGAAGCAGCTTCTTGTTCGGCGGCGATGTCGTCAGGGTACCGTCGTGTTGTTCCGATGCATCCGTAAGTGCGTCCGTCCACGGCGCCAGTAGCAGCAGCAGACACGCGCAGCAGAGCGACCGAGCGAGCGCGGCGGCGACGCGCATCCCTCTGGCGTCGTTGGCACCAGAGCGCCGACGGAGCGGCAGGCGGCCACCGCGACCACTCGTTTTCTCGTTCCTCTTGTTCCTGTGGTCTCGAAACGTACACTTACGTGCGTATGTGTATGTCACGTTGGGACTCGGGATTCTCTGCACCAGACCTCGCGCACGTCGTGCATGCGAGCACATTGTTTACCCAGTCGTGAAGACCGGCATCGCCACCATCGACGTCGATGCCTCTGTCCTCTCGAGTTGTAGTCCGCGAGGGCGCGAGCAAACGACGATACCTCGCGTCGACATGTGACGGTACAGGTCGATGTCACGACGAGGAGACTTCGGTTGACAGATCCCGACTGACAGATCACCGCCCTCGGCGCCCTCGAGGACTGCCGGGGATTCCCTGCCGTCCTCGCAGGACCGCTGGACCGCCCACTTCTGCGAGACTCGGGGTGCACCTTGCTCGCCTCCAGTCGTGACTGCCAGTCAGACGGTAACCCAGGGGGTTGTTACCATGCAACTTGAATCTGCAAGTCTGTGACTGCGTCCGTCCTTGGCTAGAGCTGGAGTTGCAGGCGGCAGGCAAGGCAGCAAGCTGGCTGGGCATTCGCAGATACAGGCATAACCACCCGCGACGCCTGCTGCTGCCTGTGCGTGGCAGGCAGTACAAGTCCGCCAGGCGAGGCAAGGCTCATTCCCCAACCACCCGAGTCCCCACCAAGCCTCCTTCCGCGCCAGCGCGCTTTGAACGAACCCCGCGATCGACGCAGTTCCAGTCATGGCCGACCACTTCGAGCTCGCGATCAAGATCTTGGCGTCAATCTCGGCGCTCTACATGTGCCTGAGCCCGTCGAGCGTGCTGTACAAGATCCACAAGCAGCGCAGCACCGGCCAGACGTCGATCATCCCGCTTGTTGCGCTCTGGGTGTGCGATCACATGTGGTACGTTCGCCAGCACGCTCGCCTGAAGGTCGATCGAGACACACTAGCTTACTTCGGCGCTCTCTGTCTCTAGGATGCTCTACGGATACGTCACGGACGACACGTTCCCGCTCCTCGTGACGTACGCCGCGGGCAGCACGTTCAACATCGGCTTCATCGCCGTGTACTTCAAGTACTCGACACGGCGCGCGTATGTGCTCAAGATCACGGCCATCGCACTCGTGTGCAATGCCGCCGTCACTGTCTACGCAGTGCTGGCCAAGCGCCACGTACTCTACCACTCCGCCGACACTCGCAACCAAGTCGTGGGCTTCATTGCGGTCGCGTCTAGCGTGCTGCTTTACGCGTCGCCGTTCTCCACGTTGGCGCACGTCGTCGAGTCCAAGTCGTCTGCGTCGATCCCGATCACGATGTGTGTCGTCGGTGTCGTGAATAACGCGCTGTGGGTCATCTACGGCTTCTTCGTCTCCAATCTCATGCTCATCGTGCCCACGAGCGTCAACATCGTGGTCGGCAGCGTGCAGATCGCGCTCTACTTTGTGTACCGCCCACGCAGCGGCTGGGGCGTTTCTACCATCCCAGCTGCGACCGGCGGTTCCGCGCTACCGATGACGATGACGATCCCCAGTCCGAGCAGCGGGAAGCACGACTTCCAGTTCTCGTCCATAACCACACCGCGAGGCGAGAGGGACGAGGGCGAAGGTGATGTCGTAGCGGCCGTGCCGTCGGTCCACATCGAGGTGGAGTTGTCCAAGATCACTCTCGAGGCGCCGAGTTTGGAGCAAACGCGACCGCCACTCCCGAGTTCAGCAGCGACGCCAGAGCCGTAGGTTGTAAGCGCCATACCCATGACGTACGATTACATTCAAATGCACCTTGTCCGGTATGGCGATCTTCAAGAGTCAAGTCTGCGGCGGCTCTTGCGACCTTGAAGTTGCCACGGAGTTGCCACGTACTCCCCAACAGACGCGACTTCGAAGTCGAGCGCTCGCTCTTCCGCTACGGGCTCAGATGAACGACAACGGAATTCGCTCTCACGCTCGAAGCACCACCTGCTCGTTCTTGCTGCAATGCCGACAGCTCCGGCAGCGATCGTCGTCCGAATCCTCGCGTCAGCGACAGCGTTGGTCATGTGTCTGAGTCCCTCGACCGAGGTGTACCGCATCCACCAGCAGAAAGCTGTCGGGCGCATGCCCGTTCTACCGCTCGTCGCGCAGTGGCTGTACAACCACACGTGGTACGCGCCGATCAACTGCTTGTTTCGTGCTTCGCGAGACGCACTGACGCATCCTGTGCCGCTTTTTGTCTCGCAAGGATGCTCTATGGGTTCGCAATTCACGAGTACTTCCCTCTGTTCGCCACGTACGCTGCTGGCAGTGTGCTGAGCATGCTCTTCCTCGGCGTCTTCTACCTGCACGCCCACGAACAGCGACCATACGTGTTCAAACTCGTCGTCTCTGCGCTTCTGCTCAACGTCGCGGCCACTTCGTACACGATCGTCGGAGCCTCGATTCACTCGGGGAGCACACTCGCGCAATACATCGGCGCGCTCGCGATTCTCTACGGGGTTCTCCTGTACGCGTCTCCGCTCGCGACTGTCGTGGACGTCGTGCGGACGAAGAGCGCGGCGTCGGTTCCGCTCGCGATGGTGGTGGTCGGCGCGACCAGCAACGCCGTGTGGATCGTGTACGGATGTCTGCTGGACGACTCGCTCGTCATGGCCCCGGCAACCGTCAACGCGGGTTTCTGCGCGCTCCAGCTCTCCCTGTGCGCGGTGTACCATCCGAAGCGCCAGTCACTCAAGGCCACAGTCTCTCGTTTCCAGTGTCGTCTCGCGTGCAACGGACTGCGCGTGCGTCCTCCTCTCTCTCAGTCAGCGACGAGTCCCGAGCACGAGCTCTCGTCTGTGCACCTCGAGACACCGAAGTACGACGAGCTGCGATCGCCGCGGGATCCTGCTCCTTACGCATGACGTGGAGATCTCCAAACAGCACTGTCGATCGGCACCTGCAATACACACACGCGCACAGTCTTCGGAGCAATAACACCAGGAGCACATGCACCGAATGGCATCCCTCTTCACAAGCTGCGGTCGTTGTTTAGGATTGGTCGGCGATGTATCCTAGTCGTCGTCTTCGTCGTCCTCGAAGCTGTTGTTGTGAATCGACAAGCTCAGTAACTCCATCAGCCGCTTTGTCCGAGGAAGGATCTCGTGCATGCTCGCAGCTCCAAGCTCGCGCTTCAGCTCGCGAATGAGGATCGTCATCTCGCGGACTTGCCGGACACCAGTGATATCGCCTGCGCCTGAAGTTCCTGTCCTTGGACTCTTCTCCACAACAAAGTTCGGCTCACTCGGTCCGTTCAGAGGGCGGTTCTCGCGCTGCTCTCTGACTGGAAACTGGTTGTCCTCGCCTTCCAGTTTGTCTCGGATCGCATTCAAGCAGACAGTCACGGACGCATGGCTCTCTGACGATGCATCACAGCAATCAAGAGGATCGATCCTGCGTCAATTCACAGCATCCTCAATCGACAACCTCATGGTGTGTAGCCGCTACGTACTGAGCTGCAGAAGTCCGCGGACAACGTTCAGGAAGTTTTCCATCTCGTTCACGAACAGGTAGATCTCCTAGAGCACAGATCAGCACAGATCGTTGCAAAGTTGCATCAGTTGATGTGAGAGCTGTGAAGCGATCTTCCACACACACTTGCATGCAAACGCACGTTGATCTTCGGGAGGACGCCTTCGACGCTCTTGACGTGGAAGAGGTGCGAGAAATGGCGCACGATCTGGTTCACCAGCACGCTCGGACGGCGCTGTTGGAACAAACGCACGAAAAGCGTCAGCAGGATGGCAACGGATCGACAAAATGACCGCTCTTGCACACACAGACTCACCTCAATCTCAGTCGCGGCTTGGCTGTAGATCTCTCGGTGATGAAGCACGTTCTTCTCGAGATCGACCAACTCCGCCACAATGTGTACCGCTCGGGACAAAATCGACGGCTGGCTTGAAGCGCTGTCACTCTCAGACTCGCCTGCAAGCACACCCGGCCCAATCGATCTCTTGCACAGCTCGCTGACGATGGCCGCCTTGAACTCCTTCGAGCACCATATTGTGTTAGTCATTGCGCGTTAGAAACAAGCGAGATCATGCGACTTTACCTCCAGCGCGTGCAGCTTCCGCCGTTCGGCAGACCAGTGCTGTAAAGTCGGCAGAACTCGCTCCAGTTCGAAACCAGCACGGCGGTCACTGTCGTCCTCTTGGCCGCCATCTTGCGCGCTCAGAAACACGAACCCACAGACGTCACGAATGAACTTCTCCATCCGCGGCACTGCAGCGACGACCCGGCACAGCTTCTCAAGACTCGGTGTGATCAGCGTGATGTCCGTCAAGTTGAGCACTCGACACACCTCTTTCACCACCTCCAGCGTTGTCTCTCGCGGCAAAGTGTTGAGTCGGTTGAGGTGCAGCCGGTGGTTCAGACGGTCTCTCTCGATCAGATCTTTTGTGCCTATGTACTTGCGCAGCTCGTGCAAATCCGTCGCCTCTTCGAGTGCCAGCTTGCTCTCCGATACTTGGCGTTCGAGCTGGTGGATGCGGCGCTGGCAGAGGCGGTAGTCGCGAATGCTTGGTCGCGACTCTGCCTCCAACGCCAGGTTCGCATTCTCCTCCTTCAGTTCGGCGATTGCTTCGTGAGCGTTCAGCAGCTCCTGCTCGATCTCGGACACTTTCTTGATCATAGCAGCCTCCCGCCGACGGAGTTTCGTGGCAGCCTGCTCCTGTTCGCGCCGAGCCGCTTCGAGCCGCTCGAACATCATGTCGTCCGACACGACAGACGGTGTCTGACTTTGCCTCCTCCTCCCGTTCGCGAGAGGTGAGCTAGCTGCTGCCTCTCCGTTCTCCTCGCCCCACGTCGCCATCTCGTGCTTGACTGCACTGGACGCCTTCCGCGCAATGTAGTTCTCCTTGTCCCGCAGCTCAGCGTTCAGCGCCGCGACCTGGTGCTTCAAATGCTCGATCTCTTCCTGCATCTGCTCGCGCTGCGTCTCGTACATGTCGATGTACTCGAGCGTCTGGCTGTCGCGCGCGCTGGCTTTCTTCACGTCGCGCTGTTGAAGCTGGCGGAACACCTGCTGATCACGGGACTTGCTCAAGCTCTCCTTGTCCACCTGCTGCTGGAGCTTGTGCTGCATCCGCTCGACCAGCACCTCCTTTGCCTTCACGCGATGCTCGCTGACCTTCAGTTGCTGCTGCAGATGCAGACACGACTGCTTGAGCTTCTTCGTTTGCTCTTCGGTCTCTTCCTTGCTCTTCTTGAGCTTCTCCTGCCGAGAGACCACCGCAGCCGGAACAAAATGAAAACGGCAAAGCTCAGAAGGTGACAGTAACTAGGTGCAGCGCGGGTGAGTACCTGGAGTCGGGCGATCTCGTTCCTCGCGGTCTCAAGCGACCTCTGCACCTCCCCGTTCTTCTTCTCCGCTGTCAGCAGGCTCCCCTCAACTCGGCTCTGCTCGCGCGAGTTCCGGTTCGACTCGAGAATGATGTCCTGGATGATCTACTCAAGAGTATGCAGCATCCCGTGAGTGCATAGCTCTTCCAGTTCCAGCCCACACGTACGCCGCAGGGACGGTGATGACGCGTGATGCAACGGACCTGGTCTTTCCGCTCCAGCTGCAGGATCACGTCCTGAACAAGATTCGCCACTGACTCGCGATCCGGGAGCGTCACTTGGCCGAGGGCGTCGGCGCGCAGCGCGCGCGCGTCGATCTTCTCGAAGCCGACCACCTGCAGTCCATGTTTGCGCAGCTTGTCGTTGAGATCGCTCCAGCCTCCTTCATCCACAGCAGCTCCGGAGCCGCTAGCTCCTGGAAGTCTCTCCACCACGGGAGCCGACGCGCTGCGAAGTCGCGGCTGCGGTGGTCGGGCAGTCGGTGGTCGCGGCAGCTGCAGTGACCCTCGCGTCGCCTCGCGCTCGCTCTCCTTCTGCTCGTCGTTCTCTTGCGTCGGAAACAGCGCGCGCTGCGACGGTCTCGGGATCGGAGGAGCCGCCGCCGTCCACGAGCTCCTCGCACTCGCCTCCTTCCCGCTAAAGTGCGAGCGGCGCTCGGGCGTGGACGCGGCAACTCCCAGCGCGTCGCTGAGCTCGTCGTCTAGTACGCGGCGGGAGCCCGACGTGAACGATCCGGACGACGATGGTGACGCCGAGGACGCCGCGCCGTCACCGCCGTCGACGCGCTGCGAGTGGATCCGCTGGTGCAGCGCCGAGGCGGCGGCCACCGCACCCTCTTCGTGCAGCGTCTGCGCGATGCGCGAGCGCTCGTCCGTGGCGGCCGCGCTGCTGGCGCCGCTGAGACTGGAGAAGCCGGAACCGACTCCGAGCACGAGCGAGCGGTCGAGCGCGTCCTCGTGTTCGTCCTGTTCGTTCTGGTGCGCATCGCGTTGCGTCACGTCGCGGTCAGCCGCGAGTTGGTCCAGGTCCTTGTCGTCCAGCAGCGTGAAGCGCGGCGTCACCGGCTCTTCCTCCTCGCTCGCCGACTGGAAGGAGATCTGCTCACGCCCGTCGCCCTCCTGCGCCGCCGGATGTGAGGCGTCGTCGCCAGCGCCAGTGACGTGGCCCTCGTCGTCGCTGAGTGACGACAGCGCGTGGCCGCTGAGCGCGAAGCCGTGGTCGCGCAGGAACCGGTCGACGCTCGAGGTGCTGAAGTCGCTCATCCCGTTTGAACTGAGAGCGCGAAAAAAACACAACAAATGAAAATGATAGTGATATAATGAAGTACATCGATAGCAAATATCATTAGGGTAGGTTTGATGCACAACATCACTACAATGAGATCTCTCACACACCAACACAACAGCGAGGTTGACCGACCGCGATGCCCGAGCAGTTCGACGTGACGGAACACTCGCATATACTAGTAGCTCTAGAGTGTATCTACACATCCTCAGTCGGTGCTGTTCTGAAAAACGAGAGCATCACAAGATCAAGTTGGCCAACAAAGTTGCACAAGGAGAGTACCAGAGTACCAGAGTACCCTGCAAACGTTGGAGACAGCACGTCGGTGCTTCTCACGACAGCGCAAGAAACGACTTCATGTCAGGACCCGACCCAATTCACAGATCATCGTGCGCTTCTCTTTCGCTGAGCAGACTCAGGCCGACAGAACCAGGACTCCAAAGCTCGTGTTCCAGACCTCTGTTCCTGTACCTGAAGACTGATCTTGTATCTCACCCCCACTACAGCAAGACCCTCAGGTTCAGGTGCAGCAGGTCGGCGAACGACATCGTCTCCGGGTACAGCAAACGCGCCGTCTTCTTCACGGCGTTCCCATCCACCTCGTACACGTACACGTTCTTGAACCGGACGCGCGTGAGCTTGATGAGGAAGATCGTCGTGAGGTCGCCGATGTCGACGAGGAACCTGCCGTTCGCGATCACGAACGCGCTCGTGTAGATCCCATCGGCCGACGCGAACCGCATGCCTTTGATGTACACGTAGTTGTCGTAGTCGCTGACGACGCCGAAGCGCTCTCGCAGCGCCACGCCGGTCGCGAACTCGAACTGTGTGAGGCTGGACCTGCTTCCATCACTTTCCCTTGTCGAGCTCTGGCTTTTGCGCTGCAGTGCGACGAGATCTGGGTACTTCCATCGGTACAACTTGCGGCAAGCAACATACGCGACGATGAAGATGAGCGTGCAGAATATCGGGAACAGTGCGGAAAACACGACTGGAAGGTCAGGTATCGGTAACGGCTTGCTGTTCCAGACGCGCAGAGGTGTGCGCTCGGGGACAGTCGGATCCAGAGGTCTGACGCCGAGCATGTACTCGTGCTCTGCGTAGTCGACCAGTGCCTTCTTCATACCAGGGAAGAGCCTCGTGATAGCCAGCCGATTCTCGAAGCCGATGAGGAACAACCCGAGAGTCAGCGCTGGGTCGATGCGCTCTTTGAAGACTTCGCCGATCAAACTGACGACGGTGATGTACAGCGACATCATGTCGGCGCAGAGGATGCTTGGGTTGAAGAAGAAGATCCGTTCCTCGGAGAGAAGACATCCTCTGTACAGAGTGCACTTGTACAGCGTCCAGACGTTGTCCATGTACCACGAGAGCAGCACGAGAGCAGTTCGTCTCTTGTGTGTCGAAGACGCGTACACAAAGGCGTCACCCACCCAGATTCGCCCCGCCCGAATATTGTAGTAGACGATGGGGAGTAGCACGATCAGACCGGTGATGGCGTTCGCGGCGAAGTAGATGTGGTGCAAGTACACCCACGCCCACGCATCGCGAGCGACCGTCTTGCCGTACCAGACCCAGTGCGCGAGCATCGTGGCCGGATCTTGATGCATCTCCCAGACGAGATACACGATAGTGGACTGCTCGTCCACCGATGAGATGTACGACCCGGTCGGCGCCGCGGTGGAGATGACCTTC
>JAASFH010000140.1:0-33085 GCA_023333695.1 Globisporangium yorkense
GCAACACAACCAGCGATGCCGGAGGATTTGTGACGTCGCAGTCCAAGAACACAGAAGAGAGTGCGAACCGACCCTGGCTCATCCACACGTACGACCTCAAGTACGATCCGAGCGTCGACCGGATCGGCGTCGGCGCGTTCGACTCGTCCGTGGGGGCTAGTAAACCTCAAGCTGTATGTTGGATTGATCCAATCGCTTGCTGCTGGTGCAGCACTGCTGTAGCGTCCGCAGTTTGCTGTCCTCGAGCGTGGTGTTCATGCAATAACGCAGCTACGATAGCACCAACGTGTGGGATCCTCCGCAGGTGGCGCGCTTGACACTCTGGAGAGCTTCGATATGTTGAAAGTGCCTTCGCCTTCGACTTGCCGGTTGTGCGCTGGCATCCTCGCCATCCTCCGCTACTCGATCAGAATCACCAGTGACACTGCTGCCAAATACGAGTACCGATCCGGACGATAAATGCAACGCAAAGTGCGCTTCGCCACAGGAGACGCCAGTCACCACTGCTGCGATGGTCTCATGAGAAGGAGATCTCCCGGATCCCGACAGGTCCATCAGCTGCGGGAATAACCACGCCGCGTCTTCTGCTTCGACGGAGCTAGCAGAAACAGCAGGATGATCGGTGACTTGCACAGCCGATGGGTCTCGTCCGGAGATGAACGCCGCGCCGCTGCTGCTGAGGAAGAGCGAGAAGTCGCTCCCGCCATCAGCATCAATGACACGAACTCCGTTGTGAGCACTGTTGACATCATCTGCTCCAGCGCCACCACTCGCCGACAAAGCCATCACTTGCGTTGGCTGGGCGACATCCATGTAGCTGCCGTGACCCAATTGCCCAGAGTCGCCGCGACCCCATGTGAACACTGCACCGGCGTACGTGATCGCGAGCGAGTGGTCCTTCCCGGCTGCGATGCGCCGTACGACACTCTGCAAGCTCGTATCGCCACCAGCAGCAGACCCAGCACCACCAAACGCACTCTTCATGTCAAGCGCGAGACCAACCCAGTTGCCCTTGAGCGCCTTCGGCTGCTGCCAACACAGCCAAAGTAGCGATGCCAAGCTCGTCAGTCATGGCCAACATCATCGATACCATCACCACTCACCACTGCGTCAGCGAAAGTTTCAGCGGCCCGTCCTAGCTTCGAGTAGCGGTTGCAGCCCCACGAAAACACACGGCCGGAGGACGAGAGCGCGAGCGAGTGGTACTCCCCGCATGCGACCGAGCTTACGTACGTGCCGCGCAGATCCGTCACGAGTGTCGGCGCCACGACAGTCGGAGACTCTGCTGAAGAGTGCGTGAGAAAGCCGAGCTGCCCGCGCGTGTTGCTGCCCCAGGCGAAGACATGACCGTTCACGTCGGTCGCGAGAGTGTGAAAAGCCCCGCACGCGACGCTGACGACGTGCTGTTGGCTCAGCGCGGTGACGAGTCGAGGCGCGTACACGCGGCGTGGATCGCCAGCTGCTGCCGCGTAGCCAAGCCGCCCTCCGCTGCGGTCGCCCCAGGTAAAGAGCTGCCCCTGATCGCTCACTGCGGCGAAGAACCGCTGGCCAGCGCTGACGTGGACGATCTTGCTCGACGCGTCGATGTTCTCAGCCTGCACTCTTGTGATGCGAGCCGCGAGATGGACACCCAACTCGTTCGTGTGCTCCTCTTCGATCTCCTCCTGGTCTTCTTCTGCCATCTCGCTCCCCGACCATTCTCCAACAACGAAGAGTTGACGGAACGCTCCACCGCTATCAAGCTGTTCGATGCTGCCGCCGCGATCGCCAGCTGGGCGACTGGAGTCGTGTTGTGCTGCGTTTGCTTCGCCTTCCTTCAGCGTCGTCTCTGCTGCCCACTGCTCCAGATCTCGCAAGTTGCGAACGTGCACAGCTTCACACTTAGAGAGCAGGACTCCCTCTGTGCAGGGTGCTTCAGTACCCTCCTGATCCTTGGCGTCATCGTTCACCGCAGTAGCCCCAACGCGGTTGTCGCTGCCGTCTTGAGTCAGACACGCGCGACACGACTCGATGTGCGCCGCACGGAGCAGGAAGTACTCGATCGCGACGTGGAAGTTCGCGATCGTAAAGCCCAGCGCAGTCGTGTTCGAGTTGATGAAATGGTAGTCCGAGATGTAGCTCAGCACCGACGCGATCGGGAAGTGCGCGGCGCTCTCGCCAGCGTCCTGGTGGTCGGCCTGAGCCTCGTTGTCATCGATCTGCGCCAGACTGCCACGCCCCACGCCTCCATGAAGGTGCTCGTCGCTCTCCTCGTCGTCCGTTCCGTCGCGTGGCGATATTCCAGCAGCAAGGAGCGATGACTGGTTGTACGCTTGCACGAGAACGAAGAGGAGTTGGTCCAGGATGTCGTCTGTCGTCAGTTGGTACCGTCCTGCGCATGAGAATGAGAGAACGGCGTCAGGATATTCGAGATGCTGCGGGGAATGGCTCTCCCTAAGCACGTACCAAAGTCCAGGTTGTGCTGCTCCAGGTTGTGTGTGATGGTGTCGTTGATGCTGTCGATGCAGCTCTTGAACGCCAGCAGCATGTCGAGCGGCGTCTTGCGGGCGCTCACGTCCAGCAGCGTGGTCACAGCCGCCTGCATGCTGCACTGGAACTCCTTGCGGATACCAAAGTCTTCGTGCGTGTAGTGGCGCATGCGGTAGAGCACGCGGCTGAGCGCGGCGTCCTGCGAGCGGCAGCTCACGACCACGCGCGGGAAGATGAAGGCGTGGAGCTGCTCCATCAAGTAGCACTCGACCACCTGCTGGATCTGCAACAAGTGGTTCGAGCGGCCGGCGCCGCCGCCTCCGTATCCTCCGTCGTCGTCATCCTCTCCGTCGCTCTCGAAGCTGCCGGCGCGCAAGATCGCGTCGACCGCCGCCTCCCACTCTTCTCGCAGCAGCGCCGGCAGCCTCTGCTCGTAGCGGTTGAAGAACTGGTTGTGCGTGCAGATCTTGCGCACCTGCGCGACGGTCTCGTCGAGGTCGTAGAATGCCAGCTCGTTCTCCGGGAACGCGCGCAGGATCGCCGTGAAGCGCCGGAACGTGGCCACGTCGATCTCATTCGGGTCCTCGGGCAGCGCCACGCCGCCCATGAGCGGACGGCTCAGGTGCAGCACCGTCACGTGCTGCAGCTGCACCTCGCGCTGCTCCGAGAGCAGGATGCGCACCTTGCGCGGCTCGGCGAACCCCTTGCCGGTCACGATGTGCGAGCCCTGGATCGACACGGTCTTGCCTGAGAGACCATCGAAGGTGCCGCGTCAGGGAAGCAGTCCCATGACACCAATCGACTAATCAAGCGATACGCGTGCACGAACGCCGGGAAAAGGACCGGCGGCTTGTGATGCACGACGCACAGGCACAGACACGCACCGTTCAGCGTGTCGTACTCGCCGGCGCGACGTGCGTGGGTGTCGTCGGCGGCCCCAGCGGGCGTGAGGAAGTGCGCGTAGAGCTCGTCTGGCGCGAGCACGTGGTCCGCGACGAGCGAGCGCGGCTGCGGCACGCAGAAGAGGCAGCTGGCGGGGATCGCGCGCTGCGTGCGCTCGAGGTCGCGCGCCAGCGCCTCGAGATACATCGCGCGAGCTTGGTGGCAGGCAGATCAGGAAAATGTGGATACCAAAGAAGTCCAGGTTAAATGCTTTCTTTAACCTTGAGGTTAAAGCTGAACCTCCACAGAGGCTGGGCGGTGAGTGCAGGTTCATGGATTGCCTTTCTACTCCACACTCGCGTCACACCACGCGCGTGACTCGAACGCGCAACAAGACACGACGCCACCGCACGTGCGCGCGCAACGCTGCTCATCGAGACCTCACGAAAGCGCTTTCGCCACTGGGACCATAAGTGCTGCGACTGCAACCTTTGCTTCTCCAGCTCTTCCTGCACCGACAATGACTACAACAGCGGCGGTGCAACATTCGACAAGCGCGATCGCGACCGCGCTGGAGGCGTCACACCGTCGAGATGCAGCAGCAACAACAACACCAGCAACAGCAAACGCACGGGTGAACATGCTGGGTGGATCTATGCGCACGACAGCGCAGCTCTTCGTGTCGCCCACAGCCATCGACGCCGCCACCACCACCCAGCGCAGTAACAAACCCGACAGCAACGCCATCGCCAATGTCTTCGCAACCTACGACTTCACAAGCGCCGCGGCCGCGCCGTTCGTGCTGAGTCTTCCACCAATCGAGATCGACCACCATGCGTCTGCAGTGTACGAGAGTCCGTCGTTCGAAGACGTGAGTGTGGTGCGCCTGAACGAGCCCGAATCATGCAACGAGCACCTGGACGGCTCGCGAGTCTGCGGGCAAGCCTGGTATACGCACCAGCTGAGCGTGACGGACTCTTATAGCGCACCACTCGGCGCGTTCGACTTCGATGGCGCGGATGGCGACGAGCTACCAGTAAGTCTTGCTATCGACGCCAGCATCGGTCCGACCATCTCCTGTAGCAGCAGCAGCAGCAGCAACGGTGACAACTACGACAACGACATACACCCCGTTGCCAACACCAACACCAGCACCAACAACCTCATCGCATCCTCATTCGACGCACTCGACTCCCCACTGGCACCATCGACATCCCCGACGCCACCTCCGTCGTTGCGCAAGATGAGTCTCCAGTGGCTACTGATGCTGCCGGGATCGGATCCCGCCACGATGTTCGACTCGGATGCTGTCGTCACGTTTGCCTCGCCGCTGCAACTGAATCACAATATCAACGACGACAAGTACCGTGACGACAGCATCAGCGCGACTCGTACCAGAATCACAGCTTGCAGACATTCAAGCGAGATCGACGGTAGCAAGCACAGCAACTCACGCACTAGTGCCGCCGTCGGCTGCTACGGCAACGATGAAGACACCAGCCACAGCCATCGCGTTGAGAACGCAGACCACAGACCGCTGGACATGTCCGACCCGCGCAACCGCTGCTCGTACCGCAAGGGCAAGTGCGACCAACCTCGCACATACAAGCGCAACGGCGCGCTGCACACGTACTGCGCGTTCCACCGCCAGCGGTCGGTCGAGAACCAGAAGACGTTCGACGCCAAGCGGCGCAAGAGCGCACAGCTGTATCGTCACCGGCGGGGCGATGGTGCCGACACCCGTGGAAGCCGTCAACGCTATCGCACTCAGCTTGATGAAACAGTTTGAGGCACGCCTGGATCGCAGAAGTCACAAGCTACCCACCGTTCGAGACCGAACGAGCCCCACTAACGTGCAATGAACTTTGAAAGTGGTGAGAGACTTGGATGGAGAAGCAGGGAAGCACCCGTTGTTGACGAGGTTGATATTAGCGGCTCTGTACTGGTGAGCTCGAGTCTCTGCTGAGCAAGGTTGAGTTCATCGCCAAGAGCTGCCCTTAGTGGTCGCTGTGAGCGTGGTCGTCCTTCTTGGCCGAACCGTGAGTCTGATCGTCGTGGTCATGCGCTTCTTTCTTTGTATCGTGCGCGTGCACCTCCTTCTCGGGATTGTGTGCATGTTCCTCCTTGACGTCGTGGGCATGATCGTCCTTCTTCGCGTCATGATTGTGGTCCTCCTTCTTGTCTTCGTGGGCATGATCGTCTTTCTTGGCATCATGGCTGTGGTCGCACTTCGTGTCGTGCACATGCTCATCCTTCTTGGCGTCTTGTGTATGCTCCTCTTTCTTGGCATCCTGTCCGTGAACATGATCGTCCTTCTTGGTCTCGTGCGGGTGGCCTTCCTTCTGCTCGCCATGCCCGCCGTCCTTCTTGGCTTCCTGCGCGTGTTCATCCTTCTTGGCATCGTGGGCGTGTTCGTCCTTCTTGTCGTCGTGAGCGTGGAGATCCTTGGTGCTCTCCTTGAGGTTTTGAGCGGCGTTGCCGGCGTCCTGCTCGGCCCAGACTTGTTTCAGCTTGGCAAACTTCTCGGCGTCGTCCGCGGCGGACTCCATGATCGCCTTTGACTGCCGGAACTTGGTCGGGTCGTACGTGGTGCTCTCGATCGAGGAGGCGGAGCCCATGGTGGCGGAGAGATCGCTGACTTGAGCGGCTCTTGTGGTCGGTGGACGCGCTTCAGGGAAAACGGGAGTGACCAGGGCGAGGCGGCAGCAACACGAGGGCGGTCGGCACACTCGGGGATAAGACGAAGCCTGACAAGCTACGCCAATTTTGGGATCAATCGCGAGGTCATGTGAGCCTCGCACACTCGCTCATCCCCGATCTGAGCGACGATGTTGTCTGAGCTCTGCGAGGTCACTTCCGACCGACCTAGGTGTCGACGTCGAGCAAGACACCGAGGTTCGTTCACTTTCTCGTTCTCGCTTTCAGATTGCTTGATCTGAAAGCTTGACGAGTCAAGCCTGAAAGTAGTGAGCAGCGCATGAGACCACTCAGTCGCTCGAGAACCTGAGTACCAGGTACATTCACTCGAGTTCATTTCTCGGAACTCGAACCTCGAAGTACCGAGGAGGAGCCTGCCGATCTCGTCCAAACACCTGCGTTGACTTTTCATGATCGAACAAGCTAGCGAGCAATTAGACTTCGAGTGAGAGGATGTGCCGTCGGTGGTCGAAGCAACCTGGTCCAAGCACCCGCGTAAGAGAAGCGTCTCGAGCTCATCCAAACATGCGCTTCGGCGCTGTCGTCGAGGGTTTGCTGCTGAATCGTGTTCTTGTGGACTCGCGAGGTTTCGGGAGGTCTCGCGAGGTTTGGAGCTCTGCAAAGTGTCCTGTAACATTGCGCAAACAGTTTACTGTGTGGCCCACAAGAAAAAGCGCATCGACCAATCGGCGTGAACGAAGACTTGAAGTTACTGTTCCAATAGTGCTAAAAACCAGTAGGTTATCAAAGGCTGCGAGCCAAAACGCTCCTTCATATCGGAATCTGCCAGCGGCTACCCAAGCACCCCTCCGCTGCCCCTTTCGCTCTCCGCAAGACCCTCATGCTCGCGCGCAGCCTCCGCTCGATCTCGAGCGCCGCGGCGCCAGCCGTCGCGCGCCGCAACATCACGGTCGCGGTCGGCAACCAGCTCAACGTACGGCGGATTAGTGTCGTTTGTAACAAAGCTGCATATTCTGCTTGGGGTGGTCAAGATCACAGATCCGGATAACTGGGAACTTATGCACTTCCTCTTCTTCTTTCGACGCGCACACAGGCGGCGAACATCGAAGTGCGGCGCACGACGGTGCCCAAGACGAAGGCGCCGAAGGAGACGCTCACGTTCGGCACGACGTTCACGGACCACATGCTCGAGGTGGACTGGGAGAAGGGCGACGGCTGGCAGAACCCGCTCATCCGGTGCGTCCGGCTTGCCAAAGAGCCAAAGACCGGAGGTGATGTTACGGAGACTGACAAGGTCGTCGATCTGGATCTTGATGTTGTCGCCTACAGTCCGTACGGCCCGATCGCGATGGACCCCGCGAGTTCCGCGCTGCACTACGCGCTTGAGGTGCGTGCATCGAGAACGTGGTATCGATTGAGGAGTATTGCGTGTCATGCATGGCGTTGACACTGATCGGATCGGAACTGCTGATGCGCAGTGCTTCGAAGGCATGAAGGCGTACGTGGGTCCGAAGGGCGAGATCCGCCTCTTCCGCCCCGACATGAACATGAAGCGCCTGAACTCGTCCATGAAGCGCCTGCTGCTCCCGCAGTTCGACGAGGAGGAGCTCACCAAGTGTCTCAAGTACGTGTGGTGGCGGCTGCGGGTGTTGCGTACACACTCGTGTAATGCGCTGACGTCTCTGTTTGCTTATGTGCGCCGCAACAATCCGCTACAGGGAGCTCCTCAAGGTCGACAGGGACTGGGTCCCGAAGGGCGATGGCTACTCGCTCTACATCCGTCCGACGGGTATCAGCACGCACGTACGTTTCCAGGCACTCGACACGACTCTGTTGTTCGCTCCGCGAGACTGACTTTGTTTCTCGCTTGTGCTCTCGCAATAGCCGTTCATCGGCGTCGGCGCGTCGCTCAAGGCCAAGATCTTCATCATCATGTCGCCTGTCGGCCCGTACTACCCTGGTGTGTACCTCGCGCACAAGGACGCCGTTCGTGTGAACGTGGTGTATGCTTTGAGTGTGCTAACGGATGATACCACCCTATGTGCTGTCGCGTATCCTCAGAGGGCTTCAACCCGGTCAAGCTGTACGCCAACGACACGTACATCCGCGCGTGGCCGGGCGGCACCGGCGCTTACAAGCTCGGCGCGTAAGTGTATCACGGTGTGGGAGTTCTTCAAACGAGTCATGATGACTAACGACGCTCGCTCCATTGTGTGTGTGCATGCACAGCAACTACGCACCGGGCATCATGCCGCAGGCTGCTGCTGGTCAGAAGGGCTACTCCCAGGTGCGTCTCGCGTCCACAACTGTCATCAGAACGAAGTCAAGAAGGCGTACCTTCTCGCTGACGATCTCTCATTCCTACGATGTGTGAGCAGAACCTGTGGATCTTCGGTCCGGACCACGAGGTGACGGAAGTCGGCACGATGAACCTGTTCATCCACTGGATCAACGAGAACGGCGAGAAGGAGCTGCTGACGCCGCCGCTGTCTCGCGGTGACATCCTTCCGGGCATCACGCGCGACTCGATCCTCACGCTCGCGCGCGAGTGGGGCGAGTTCAAGGTGTCGGAGAAGAACGTGACGATGAAGCAGGTGCGCAAGGCGGTGCACGAGGGCCGCATCCTCGAGATCTTCGGCTCGGGCACGGCTGCGATCATCACGCCCGTGTCGACGATCAACTACCTCGATGAGGACCTCAACATCCCGCTCGACGGCACGGACGGCAAGGCGGGCAAGATCGCGGAGCGCATCTGGAAGCAGCTCACGGACATCCAGGTACGGTTCACGGGTTCTGACAGGGGTGCATGACAGTGAGTGGACGCCAGGATGCTGACGTACTCTCCCTCTTGACCATGCCTATATAGTACGGCCATGTGGAGCACCCGTGGTCGGTGGTCGTGGACTAAGTGGTTCCTCTTCGGTACGACGAGAGGCTGGCGAGTCCACTCGCCACGAGGATGGTGGTATACACCATCAGATCATCGGAGCCTAGCGACAGGAATACACCGTTCACTTGACTTCGTCAGCGTGCTCGGTATCGCAAGGCATGGGGAGCGGCGCGTCCTTGGCGCAGGATGGCGTCGTCAAGCGCGCAGTGTTCATCTGCCATTCGTCACAGGAGCCGGAGCTTCGGCGGCGCGTCGCGGCATCGCGTGAGAGCGAACCTCCTTCTGCGACCGCTGTCCTGACCGAGAGTTACCCGAGAGACAAGCAAGCGCGCGCCGACCTGCTCGCCCTCGTCCAGGTTGCAGTGCTCGCGATCGATGCTGCATTCCAGCAGTCGCCGACGCTCGTGGAGACCGTGTCGTTCCTCAAGGACAACCGGAAGGGAGTGGTCGCCGGTCCGCTGACACTCCACTCGAGACCGTCCGGTGCGATCGGCGCGATCTGCTTCGCGTTCGGCGTCTGGGAGCCCGACCTCTTCCTCGCGCACCAGGATTGGGACGCAAGGAGCGCAGCGTTGTCGTTCCTGTCGCAAGACGACGCGAACCAGGTACTTGCGACCTCGAGCGTGGTCGACAGCGAGTTGGACGAGATCGCCGCGAGCGAGCACGCTCTCCTGGATGCTGCGAAGAGCGAGAGCGACTCGAGCAACCGCCGCCTCTTGTACGTGTTCGCAGGAGACGACGGCGATCGCGTTGCGACCACGTTCGCCGGGCTCGCGTATGATAGCACGACTGTGATTCAGCACTGCACGCAAGAGTTGGAGCAAGACCTCGCAACGCTCGCTCGAGCCCGCGTCGTCGCGTTCGTCATCACGGACGCATGCATGGGCATTAGCAGCGCGACTGCGACGTACTTCCGCAGACTCTTCGAGGCCGCGATCTGCTGGCACAAGCCCGTGCTGCCCATCAACGCGGCCACGAAGCGCATGGACGGGTGGCTGGCGATGGCCATGGCCGGCAAGCTCTGGTACCAAGTCGCGCTCGACGACCTCGAGCAGATCCACACCAAGTACGCCGACATCCCAGGATGCGCGTGCAAAGTGGACGACTCGTGTCTCGCGGCCGACTTCATGCAGTGTCTCGGCGGGTTGCTTGCTTCCTCGACTGCCAGCAGTGATCAAGTCGACGAGCGTGAGGCTGCGATCATCGCGGCCTGCGGAGAGAAAGCGCGTGTCGTCGGAGGTCTGAGCGCCGACCAAGTCGACTCGCTGTGCTCGAACGTCCGCGATCTCACCGCAGCCTACAGCAACGATGCTCTCGACCACTCCTCTCGTCGTCAGCAGCTGGAAGCTCTCGGCGTCGCCATGGATGCACACGCACTCGCCCAGCAGGTCGTCGAGGAGGAGCGAGAGGTGCAATCACGCACGCCGTCGCCGCTCGATCTGCTGCCGCCAGAGCCGGAGAACGAGCAGCTCAAGCTCACGACGATCCACTACAAAGTCACGCGCATGGGGCTCCAGCCGCTGCCGTCCGTGCTGGACGCCCGCGGCGTCCCGCTGCCGAACCTCCAGCTCGATGCCATGTTCTCGTACCAGTGGGGTTCGCAGCAGACTGTGCTCGATGTGCACCAGCAGGGCCAAGTGTACAACGTGCGCGCGTGGTTCGACGTCTACGGCCACATGCAGGGCAACGTGAACGCGGCGATGGCGACCGCGGTCGAGAACGTCGCGTGCGTCGTCGTGTTCCTCACGCGCGACTACGTGCGCTCCGTCAACTGCCGCCTCGAGTTCATGTACGCGCGCAAGTGCGGCAAGCCCATGGTCTTCGCGTTCCTCGAAGACCCGCGCACGCTCGCCGACGAGCTCCCGAACTGGATCACCGACGCCGCGGGCACGACCGCGTTCAGCGTGCTCCCGAGCCTGCCGCGCGAAGCGCGAGAGAGTCGCGTACTCGCGCTCGATTTCACGCGCGACCAGCAGCTTCGCGGCGTCGCGATGACCACCGTCCTCTTCGGCGCGATCCGCCAGCTCGCTGCGGCGAGACACCGCGGCGCGCCGCGCATCGTCTTCGACGGTAGCCTGCTACTCTACGCGACAACGAGCGCGCTGCGCCACGCTGCGCTGCAGCCCAGCGAGAGCACGAAGTCGAGTGTCGTCGTGTGCACGCGCTGCGGCGCTGCGTTCGACCCGGCGGTCGCGTCGAGCGTCGACGGCTGCCGCAAGCACGCCGCGTACTACATGGGCGGCTCGCTCCTCGCAGGGCGCTGGGTCTGCTGCCAGGAGCAGCAGAAGGACGGCGCCGGCTGCCAGCTCGCGCAGCACACCGCCGCGCCGCGCACGTGGACGATCGACCCGGCGTACGGCACGCACTCCTGGCAGCCAGAGTGACGCCAGCCAGCTTATAGCAACAGAGTGCTTCCTGTTCCATAGCAACGGTGTCTTAGGTGGGGGAGGCTCGCTACTCTCTCTCTCTCTCTCTCTCTCTCTCTCTCTCGGTCGCTTGGTCGCTCTTCCTGCACCTTCCTGAGTCGGTCGGCCGCGTGCGCTAGAAGACCGTGATAAGCACGAAGCAGCTGTAGACGAGCACGACCGGGTAGGCGATGAGGTACTTTTGCTCCGTCATGTAGAGCGCCTTCTCGAAGAAGCGCGACGCCGTGTGCGAGCTCCAGAGGATCGCGAGCGACGCGAGCGCGAAGCCCACAAGCCCGAGCTTGTGCACCGAGACGACGATGTTGACCGCGGCGAGCGCGATGATCGGCAGCAGGCAGTAGCCGAGCACGGAGCAGACCCGGTAGATGTCGATCGTGCGCTCGGGGGACAGCAGGTTCATCAGGAGGTACATGAAGAGGCACGAGATGACCCCGAAGCCGTAGATGTACCCGAAGTGCACCTTCGCCGCCTGCGCGCGCCCCACCGCGAGATCGTTACCACCTGACCGCCATACTAACGCCAGAACCCCCGCGCGTCATCGACGCACCAGCAGCAGACAGACGCCGAAGAGGAAGCAGAAGACGAGCGGGCCCGCGAGGTCGGCGTCGTCCAGGATGTGCTCGTTGATCTGCTTGGTCGGGAGCAGCACGGACTGGGTCTTGAGCCAGATGTGCTCGAAGTTGATGCCCAGCTCTTCCGGCCATACACAAGCGCCAGTCAGCCGCCGATACGCTCGCGCGCATACACGCAACGACGCAAGGCACCTTCGAGCAGCGGCGGCTCGTTCGCGTAGTCCTCGTCGTCCGCCTGGTAGTTGCTGTTGTTGCTGCCGGGCGGGGCGGGAGTGTTGGTCATGTGGAACGTGTGCGGCTGCCCCCGCGGCGCGCGCAGCCCCGCGTAGTTGGGGTCGGCGGCGGGCGTGAACCAGGGGCTGCCGGCGGCCGGGTCCATGTTCATGTTCATCGCTGGTGGTCTTCCGATAGTGAAATTGCCGAGTGAGGCCAAGGGGAGAGATCTCGATCACAATTAGAATTCAGTGCGGGAAACTGTATCACCACTTTCGAATACCTGGAAGCGCCACGACAATGCTGAGCATGGAGCTGCTCCCGCAGCTCGACGCCGCGATCGCGCACCTGCGCGGCGAGCTGGCGCAGCTGCGCGCGGGGGCGCTGGACGACCAGCTGCACGCCCTCGTAGACGCGCCGCCGCTGCCCGAGCCGCAGTTCGCAGCGCTTCTGCGCGCGTGGGAAGCGCCGCCGATGCCGGAGGCGCTCTTGGCACTGGCGCGCACACTGGCGCCGAGTGATGGTGGGGGCGGCGGTGCCGATAGCACGACAGTGGACCTGACGGTGAGCGAGAGCGAAGAAGAAGCAGGAGACGCGGCGGAGGCAGCAGGTGGCGACAGCGCTGCTGGGGACAAGTCGGGAGCGGAGGAAGGGAAGAAGCCGGCGGCGGACGACGCGGAGGCGGCGCTCGCGGGGCTGCGCGCGCTGCGCCGGAGCATGTTGCTGGACGTGCTGTCGAAGATCCGCTCGGTGGCCAAGTCCAAGGGCGTGGTGGGTGGCGCATCTGGCGGGACGCATCAGAGGGAGGAGGAGAGGCTCACGGGCATGTGTGTACTTGGTTGGCTGCTGTAGGATCCGGCCATGTTCGCGTCCCGCAAGGCGGCGGAGGGGAGCAGGTCGGACTTCCTGGACCTGGAGGCGATCGCGCTTGAGGTCGAGCGCGGCGCGATCGCCGACTGGGAGCTCTTCGCGCACCAGGTGCACCTCTTCTGCCAGCACGCGATCGCCGACGCGGAGAAGCGCGAGCAGCCGGCGGCCAAGCAGAAGGGCGTCGAGCTGCTCCACTTCGCGCGCACGCTCACCGAGACGCTGCGCAAGGCGAGCGCGCAGAAGGAGGAGACGCTGCTCCAGGAGATCGCGAGCACGCAGCAGACGGCGGTGGCGCCAGCGCCCGAGCCGCTTGAGAGCGCGGAGGAAGACGAGCAGCAGCAGCAGCAGCAGGACGAAGCAGAGGAAGAAGAGCAGGCGCTCGCGCCGACGAGCACGAGTCCGTCGGCGAAGCGCCTGTCGGTGGACTCGCTGACGCCGAACCGCGTCTCGGCGCGCATTCGGCGGCGCGGCAGCAGCTTCAGCTCCGTCGGCGACGCCGCCGCGTCCGCTTCTGCTCCGGTTGACGACGACGACGGTGGCGGCGACGCGGACTCGCGGGCGAAGAAGCGGCCGCGCGCAGCGTCGAGCGCGTCGTCGTCGACCGCCACGCCGCCGCCGCCGCTGCCTCCTGCAGTCGTCGCCACGACGACTGCGAGCGAGGACGACAACCTGAGCGAGTCCGAGAGCCAGCTGTCTGCGTCCGAGGCCGAGTCGCACAGGCGCCGCAAGGCGAAAGAGGCGGCGCAGGCGACGCCCGTGACGCGCACCCGCACGCGGCAGCGGCGCCCCGTGCTGCCGGCGACGCGCGCGAGTTCCCGGCAGCAGAAGCGCCGCGCGGCCTCACGAGCGCGAGCTGCCGAGGAAGACGACGAGGAGAAGGAGAAGGAGGAGAAGGAAGACGCGTCGGACACGGCGGCCGGCAACGGCGACGAAGACACCGCGCAGGACGACGACGAGGACGAGAACCAGAGCGACGCGGGCGCGACGCCGCCCCCGCCGCCGCCGAGCGTGCCGCTCACGAAGGCCGGGCGGCCGCGCAAGAGACCGGGGCGCAAGCCTGCGGGCTGGAAGAAGAGCGCCGACGCCAAGTGAGACACGGTACGCGCAGGAGGAAGAGTGACTGGATTCCTTTAACGACGACACACCGCACCAGACAACGTGTGGGTGAAGGTGGAGCTGCTGCTGCTTCGTCTTCGTCGTCGTCGTCGCCGCCTACAGCTTGCTGGCGTCCTCCGCGTCCTGGAGGATCTTGTCGACGAGCTGGACGAAGTACGTCGGGTCCACGATCGCCGCGAACGGCTCGACGCGCTGCAGGAACTTGCCGCGGCTCTCGGCGAATGGCACGGCCGCGCCGGAGCGCGCGTCGCGCACGTCGACGATGTGCGCGTGGTGCGCCTCGATGTGGTCGTCGAAGAACACCGTGAGGCTGCTGCTACTGCTGTCATCCTCATCCACAAGCAGCAGCTTGCCGTACTCGCCGTCCTCGGCGTGCGCGCTCCACCACTCCCAGTAGTCGCGCAGCGCGAGCGTCGAGCTCTCGCGCAGCATCTCGGTGATCTGGCGCTGGATCGGCTGGAAGCCGCGCACGACGCGCACCTGCGAGCCGTAGAACGTGTCGAGCGCGCGTGGGTCGCCCTGGGTCGCGCTCGAGAACGGCAGCTTCGTGAGCGTGCCGACCGCGAGCGCCGTGCCGTCGGCGCCGTAGCCGTCGCGGTAGAACGTGCCCACGCGCGCGCTGCCCGCCGAGACGTCGAGCCTGAAGCTCTCGGGCAGCGCCTGGCCCGGGAAGCACGGGTGCTTGCCCTCCACGAGCAGCTCGAGCTCCTTGGCCACCTCCGGGATGTCGTCGCCGAACGTGCGGAACACGAGCTTGAACTCGTACTTGAGCGCGCTGTCGCTGCTGTTGCACGCCGCGAGGAACATCAGCAGCTGCATGAAGGACGGCAGCAGGTAGTACCGGCCCTCGCTCCACGCCTCCTGCAGGCGCGACGCGGGCAGCGCCAGCGCCGCTCTCTGCGTACGTACACATACGTTAGTAGTGGTCCCGCTCGCATCCTCTTCCAGAGCGTAGGGAGCTCTCTCTCTCTCTCTCTGTCTCTATACCTTGGCAGCCTCGCGTTGCTCGCCCTCGGGGAAGTGCAGCTTCTCCATCACCTCGCGGAAGGACGCGCGCACGCGGCTGCCGGGGCCGTCGCCGCCCGTGAACGCCGACTGCAGCGCCGTGCGCTGCTTCTTCGCCGCTCTGCCACGCATCCGCCACACATCCGTCAGTGACTCGCCAGCCCAACCGCTCGCTCAGCAGCAGCCGCACTTGTTGTACGCCTTGATCTGCTCGATGCTGCCGCCGTCGGCGCCCTGCAGGCTCTTGTACGGGTGCGCGTCGTCCACGAACTGCTTGTACGTGATGAGCGGCTGCTCCGCGGCCGGCGGCGGCGCGATGCTCGACGCCTCCGACACGCACACCCACTGCCGCGTGCACCCTCCCGTCAGCTCGTCATACCAACCAACCCTCACGTTCACGAGCAGCTCCGAGTCGTCTCGCGCACCTCACTGGGGCGCTGCGGGTGCACGTAGCCCCACGTGCACTCGGAGAGAAGGTAGTCGACCGTGTTCTCCATGGAGCGGCCGCCCGCGGCGTCCGACATGAGCACCGTGCGGTTCAGGTCGAAGTGCAGCACGACGCGCCGGGGCGCGCGCGCGGTGGCCATCCTCTCTATCTCTGCTAGTTGGGACGGATGTGGTGGCGAGCTGTCGATTTCGAAAGTGCTGATACAATTCGCACTACGCAATTCTAATTGGGAAACCATCGGCCTCACTCGGCAATTTTACTATCGGAAAGAACAGCAGAAAGTGAGCATGAGCACGGACGCCGACGCCGCAGACATGCACAAGAGCTCGCATCACCCGCCTGCCGGACACGCTGTTCCTCGAGTTAATCAGTTCAGTTCGCTCTACATTCACGGCGCGGCAGTTTGGTACAAAACGATCTCGAGCGCTCGGCTGTCGCTCTCACTCTGCCGGTCGCCCGCTTGCAGCCATCGTATCGTTGGCTCACTTGGGTCTCTGGCGACGCGCCTGCTTGAGCGCTAGAGGACGACGCTTCCTTCCTTCTCTCCGCCTTACACGACGCCGCCGCTGGGCTGGCGGCCGAGCAGCGTGTGGTTCTTCTCTTCGCGGAACGTCGGGTACGCGGTGTCCACTTCTTGAGACGGGTAGCCGCTGCCAGGCTTCTGCGGGTGGCCGTAGCCGCCGCCGCCGTACTGCTGCTGCTGCTGCTGCTGCTGCTGCTGGTGCTGGTCGTAGTACTGCTGCTGATGCTGTTGCTGGTCGTACTGCTGGCTGTAGCCGTGCTGCGGCGTCGCGAAGCCCTGCGCCGTGTTGCTGCGCAGGTACGTGGCACCCGCCGGCTGCGAGTTGAGGTGGTGCGCCTGCGCGGCGGCGTCGTGCTCCATCGACTGCTGCACGGCGACCGCAAGGTCGCGCTCGTACTCCTTGCGGAAGTACCGGATCTTCTCGGCGCGGCCCGCTGAGCTCAGGTAGCCCGTGACCGAGAGGATGATCACGGACGCGAGGCAGACCCAGAAGCTGTAGCCGTAGAACCAGCAGTGCCAGTCCGTGCGGTCGGCCTTGCAGCTCGAGAACGCTGCGTTGATCGAGTCCACCTGGTAGAGCCGCTGCTGCACGGTCCAGCCCCAGATCACGAGCGAGATCGCGAGCAGGAGCGCTGTTCAGTAGGAATACCGAGATCTCGTCAGTGCCATACCCCGACACACACCATACACGATTACATGAACACATCAGAGCCACCAACTCACAGCTCACGAGCGTGCAGAACGACACGACGCGCTCCGAGTAGCCCGCCGACGGGTTGAAGACCGCGACGATGGAGCCGAGCAGCCCGACGACCGAGAGCGCGGCGCCCGTGGCCGTCGTCGCCTGCGTCGACATCATGCCCTTGCCGCAGAGCACCGTGTGGAACTGGTCGCCGTCGCCCAGCATGTAGTTGGGCACCGTGGCGTTGTCCGCGCTGGCATGCAGGTCGAGAGAACAACAGTGTCAGTACATCTCTAAACCGGCAGCCAGCTTGGGTCGGTCGGCGACGCGCCGCGCACCAGAAGTCGCGGTACTGCAGCACGGTCTCCGAGGCGTAGAACGGGCTCCTGAGCGGCGCCGTGGAGTAGAAGGCGAAGAGCCCGAAGCCCTGGAACACGTCATTGCCGTCGCGCCGGTAGTGCTGGTAGAACCACGCCGGGTACACCATCGCGTAGAAGGCGCAGCCCGTAGACACGAGCGAGAAGATCACCGCTGCAAGCGGCGCCAGAGAGCATCGTCACGCACTGTTAGCGGTGCGGCGCTCCCATAATGAAGCGACCGGCGCATACACCAAGCACGACGGCCTACAGACGCACTGATAACCGTGTTCTTCATCGCGGCCGCGCGGCGCTCGACGACGCCCCCTCCTTCTGCTGTTACTGTGTGTGGCGCTTTTCGCGAAATGCAAAGCGGAAAAAGAGCGCGAGGAGTGCTGGAAGGCCCCTCTGTCAGCAACTGTGCCATGCGAGATGGGTACGCAGGTTTGTGCATTTGTATAGAGGGTGCATTCGCCGTGTATATTACTGCTACTTTTTATACAGAGGTAGAGCAAGGATAAAGAGCCGGTCAAGGCGTCCCCTTATTCTTCAACTGGGAAAAAAGCAAACCCGACTGACTTGATCGCGATGTGTCACACCCTCGATAGTGCGATAACCGAGGTAATCCGAACATGCCAGCGAGAGAACGCTTCTTGCATGGCCTCGATGTCCTCAATGGAGTGCGGCGGACTGCAAGAACCAAGTCTCTCGCTCAGCTTGTCTTGCTTAGGACCCTCGCTTCATGCTGCGCTCTTGCTGCTGTCTCCAAGTCCTCGTGCAGACTCCCAATCTCGATACGCCCTTTTCAAGCTCTCGATCGAGACGACAACATTGTCAGGTCGACGACACCCGCAAGTCGGAACACGATCACGCGCAGGCTCTCGGACTCTCTCTCAACCTCTCGCGAGCTCGTACCGACTCATCATAATGGATTTTCTTGGTTGAATCGGCATGGTTGGTCGTCTTCGCAACTGTATTAGCAGTGCAACAGCGCAACATCAAAGTGGCTACGTTGGTACTTGTATCTCTCGTTCAAGCGTCGCCCGTTCTTCACTGCTGACGATGGCGGAGCGCAGCCCGAAGAAGTCGGCGCTCAAACGCACGGGCGGCGGTGGTGATGGCGTCACGACCACCAGCAGCAACTCGAACGACACTGTCACTACTACTCCAGACACCGATGTGACCTCGCAAGAAGTCAAGAACGACGGCGCCGAGGACACGATCACCGTGCTCGCGCACGTGCGCGAGAAGATCATTCCGGTGCACTGTGGCTTTGGCACGCAGCAGGTGGTCTGGATCGGCCACGTCGCGATCGCGAGGTACGATGAGGAGCGGCAACAGGGCTGGCTCGAGCTCGGCGTGCCGACGCGGATCGCCAAGTCCAGCGGCAAGCACGAGCAGCCGCTTAAGCTCACGGACCTCATCTGCGACGCGCTGCAGACCAACACACACGTGTACATCTCGACATCGCTCGGGTAGCACGCTACAAAGGCGAAGATCTCCGCTTCATTCAATGCAGTGCACTCCTCATCATGACGCTCCGATTCTCAGGAACGCGCCAAGCGCATCGCTCGAGACGACACCTTCGCCATCCGAGTCCGAGCGTTCCCTGTGCCGGTTCTCCAGCGTCTTTCGCTCCAACTTCTCGATCGCGGCGCTATCTGCGGCGTCGTCATAGTACTGTAATGCTGCGCACCGCACGAACGAGTTCGCGTCGAGGCTGGGACTCGCTTCGAGGCTGCAGCGGAGATCGCCGAGGCGAATCGACCCTGTGCGCTCCTTGTCGAGAGACCTGTGACACCAGCAGCGCCATCAGCCGACGATGGCCAGCAGAGGCTACGACAAGGTTGCAACGAAGGAAGTAAGAGCCACGCACTCAATCGCTTCTTCGAAGAGCTCCCGTCGACTTCGTTGGAGTGTCTGCATCCAGCAGCGCAGGTGCATGAACATCCTTGTCCGGTGCCCTCTGTGCCTTTCCTCGCTTACAACCTCTCACTAGCTCTACCTTGAACAAGTAGACGCGCTCGAAGTCGGCGAGCCCGATCGTGTGCGTACTGTTGTAGTCGAACTCGTACACGAACGCGCGTGCCTCACTCGCGGTCACCGCGAATCCGAGCGCGCGCAGACACCTCTTGAGCTGCTTCGCCGCCATCTCGCCATCCTTCGCGACGATCTGGAACGCCTCGCGGCACTCTCGCGCCTCGAGGTCCGAGAGCTGCTTCTGCTTCGTCGCCTGCAGCACCGACGGCGTCATACGTGGTGATGGTCGCATGCTGCGCTGCCCACCGCGAGTGAAGCGTCCAAGTGACGCATAACGGATCCCAAATCCGTCAGACAACGTGCACGAAGCCCCAGAGCTCTCGCGTCCGCGGCTCCTGCTTAAGCGCGAGCGCCGAGAGCGACGCGATGACCGACAGAATCAACCACACGATGCAGATCGCAAGGTGGAACGTCGTGCCCTGACTGGCAGCCGAAGACGACCCACTGCCACTCTCCACGCTTGCGCGCAGTCGAGTGTGAGCGTAGATCCCGAGCGCCATCGCTACGAGGTGGAAAAGGCCATGCGAGTGGATCCGCACGGCGCTGAGCTTGCACACACCGAGCTGCTCCTGCAGCTGCTCCACCTTGGTCAGCAGCACCTCCTGCTTCGCTTGCAGCCCGAACTCGCCGCGCTCGGCTTGCTCCAGCACGTCGTCTGTCACGTCTGCTCCGCGGGAGTTGGCGCAGCGCTCGCTCCGAGCTTCAAAGTAGCGGCCACCTGCGGCGACGACGCCGAACAGACTCGCGTTCAGCCACAGCGTGACGAACACGAGCACCACCGCCCAGTCCACGTCGCTGGTCATACTCGCGACCTCGTCGTGAAGCACCATCTCCGTCCTCTGCACGTAGTAGAAGACATGCAGCGCCGCGACGCCGAGCGCGCACAAGAGAGCTGCAAGCGCGACCGCCGGCGCCATGAACATCACGCGCTTCAGGAACGCGGTACTGCTCACCGGGAACGCGAACACCAGCACGTGGAACCCCATGGCGCGGAAGAGGTTGAGCGTGGTCTTCGCCGCGAGGTGCAGCAGCAAGTCGACCGTCGTCGCGTACTCGGTGCGCAGCGAGAACAAGTTCATGCGGAGCGCGAGGGCGTCAAAGTGCACAGCTTTCGCGGGGTCTTGCAGCAGACAGTAGACCTCAAACCGGTTCAGCAGCGACGCGTACACCATGAGCGTGAGGTACGACACGACAATGACGCCGCCCATGAGGTGCCCGAGGCGTCTGCGCCGCACTTGGTCGAGCTGGTACTCCCGCACGTCGATGTAGCTGCGCACAACACACCGCAGTACCCAAAGCATTAGTTGGAAGCGAACCAGCGGAAGCAGGTGCAGACAACGCACTTGTCCTGGATCGCCATGATCTTGTAGTGCACGAGCCGAGCGCCGAAGCCCGCGCACGCTGCTGTGAGCAGTGCCTTGAGCGCCAAGAGCGCTACGAGCCACGCGCGGTCGGCTTCGAGCACCTGCTCTGGGATCAGGAGATACGGCGGCACCGGAGCGCTCCTGTTGCTGTTCGCCAACTCGCACGTGCTCCAGTCGACGCTCTGCTTCGCGTACATCTCCGCCATGAAGTCGCGGTCTTCAAGCCGATCGCGCGAGGTGTCGTTGTACACCCGGATCATCTCGCCCATCTCTACGATCAAGCCGAAGCACAGCCACGCGTATATGAGCGCCTCCGCCGAGAGGTTCAGGTAGAACCCGCACAGCTCCAGCCACGTGCTGCTCAGCGGCGCCGCGAACGCCGGTTTGCCGTCCACCATGAGCGCGTGGCTGCACACTTGCGCGAAGACGTCGTTGTTGCCGCCGTTGATGCGCACCGCCACCTTCTCGTCGCGGTGCACCCACGCCACCTCGCCGTCGAGCTTCGACACTTCCTTGCACGGCCCCTCGACGATCATCTCCACCTCCGTGCCGATGCGGAGCTTCCGCAGCGACAGCCGCACGCGGTCCGCGCTCACGTTCTTCTCCTTGCGGCCGTCGCTGTACTGCACCACGTACGTCCGCTCCTGCTCGCTCGCCGACACGACGGTGCCGAGAAACACCTTGGAACCGCTTGAGACCTCGACGCTGCTGTCCGGTGCGTACATGCGCGTCGGCATCTCGATCGCCGGCAGCAAGTCCTTCAGCGGGTTGCTCACGCTGAACGGCGACAGGAAGCGGGTCTGGATGTCCCCGTTCTTGACGCGTGTTTGCTCCTTCGCTCCCTTTGCAGTGACATACTCGACGATGCACGTCGCGTCTGACTTGGCGCGCACGATCACGCCGTCCTCCCACGAGAAGCGGCTGCTGTCGCTGCTGCGCAGCCGGAAGCGAACCTTCATACCCTTGCGCGGGATCGTCGCGAACAGCGACGTCGAGAAGCCACTCATGTCCAGCTGCGGCAGCGAGTAGTTGATCCACGGCACCGCGCGGAGCTTGCTGCCTAGGACCTTCTTGACCAGCGTACCGTCGAGGATGTCTTCGATGTCGTACGCCGGTCCGACGCTCTTGTCCGACGAGTCTCTCCAGACCTTGACGACGACAGCCTTCCGCTCGAAGCCGTCCTTTGTCCGGTACAGCACGCGCGCGTTGAGCTGGAACAGCCGCGGATCCTGTGGGCCCATCCACGCAGGTCGCCACATGAGCCGGGAGAGCGCAGACACGGGCTGGACGCTGTCGATCGGCACGCGCTTCGACACGACCTCCGAGTCGCTATCGTGTTCGATGTCGCACGAGTCGTCGTCCTTGCGGAGCAGCTTGATGCGACCGCGATGCATGCGGCCATTCTTGCCTGGGAACTGCACGACCTGGTTGACGCGCAGCGCAGTGAACCCCGTGCCGCCGACGCGAGAGAGCTGTTTCCGCTGGGTTGGGCCGCGCCCGCCAGTCTCACTGTCAGCGTCGCTGTCGTCGCTCTTGTCCTCGCCGCGCAACTTCTCGCCTCGCTTCGACGACCCCTTCCGCCTTCGCACAGCTGCTTCGCTCTCGTCGCTCGCGTCCTTGTCGCTGCTACCCTTTGCCTTAGACTTCGTCTTCCGCTTGCGGATGTTCTTGCGCTCCACTCGCTTCACGACTGCCTCTTCGCTGTCGCTGTCGCTCTCGACGGCGATGTCGAACGTGCCGTCGGAGCGCACTTTGAGGACGCGACCCGCACGCCAGCTCCCTTTCTTGGTCTTGAACTCGATCGGCGCATCAGCAGCGAGGAGGATCTTCTCTTCGCTCTCGTCCGAGTCGCCAGCTTTGCTCGTCGTCTTCGCGTCGGGCTTCTTCGCCTTCTTCACTGCGCTCGCTGGCACCTTCCTCGCCACGTCTCCGCTCGCTTCGTCGCGGATATCGTAAGACCCGTCGGTCCTGCGAGTCTTCACGACGCCGTCGCGCCATGCTCCGGTTTCGTCGTCAGTGTCTGCTGCAGACGATGCCTGCTGCCGCTGATACAGCACGGCGTCGCCATCTTCAAACACGAGCGCGCCTGCCGGCGACTCACTGCGGCTGCGCTGCACGCGACTGAGCTTGACGTACTTCTCGATCTCGCCCGAGTCGCTGTACTTGACTGTCAGCTCGCCGCTGCGGTGAACACGGACGACTTTCGCAGCGAGCACCTTCTTGTCGCTGCTGGCGCTGCGAACTCTCACGTCCATGCCCTCGGCGAACGCAGAAGCGGTCGCACTCGACTCCTCGCGCGCGCCGTCACGAGGCTTCTTGGATGGCGACTCGGGTCTCTTGTCTTTCTCCTTGGCGCTCATGCTCACGCGCTTCCTGTCGTCTGCGGGCTTCGCGTCTCCGTCGGATGGCATCCTCTCTCTCTCTCTCGAGTGTGTGCACGTCCGTGCGTGCGCTTGCCGACGAAACCGGGAGTGTGACTGGCATTGGAGCCACTAATAGCCCCAAGCGCTCCCGACCGACCGACACGAACAGCTACGTCGTCATGGGGAGCTTCCCATCCCAGGAACAAGCTGCGCATCCGTCTGCGCCGTCCGGATCCGACTTGCTCGCCGCGTCGCACCATCCGACGCCGCAGCCGACGACGCGAGTGCGCACGAGCCACGCTCTGATCAAGAAGCTCACGCGCGGCCGAGTGCTGTTCCTCGGACTGGACGGCGCCGGGAAGTCCACCATCGTCACGCATCTCGTTGACGACGAGTACACGAACGCGCAGTCGGCGTCGACGCCCAGCGAGGCAGCAGAAGAACTGAGAAGCCTGCGAGAGTACCCGCACCCGACCAAGGCCTGTCATACAGCCACATACAGGCTTGAGGACGGCTGCTACCTCCAAGTCATCGACGTCCCCGGTCGCCGAGACTTTCGCTGGAGATGGTACACCACAGCGCTGGCGCCGAGCGACGCACCTCACTACGGATCTGGCGCGAACGCGCAGCCGCTGCCGCTGGTCGGGATCGTGTTCGTCGTCGACGCGTCAGATCGCGTGCGGTTCCCAGTCGTGGCCGACGAACTCATCCGCTTCCAGAAGCTCAAGGAGCACTGGAAGGTGCTCAAGAAGACGCAGTTCTTCCTCTTGCTCAACAAGACCGACCAGGTGCTCGCGTCTCCGTCGTCATCGCCCTTCGCTTCGTCACCGTCCGAGACCGACCGTCAGAAGCAGGAGTTGCAAGCAGCACACCGAACGGCGATGCGCGCCGCGCGCCGCGAGCTCAAGAAGTGTCTCGACCACCAGCTTCGCGTCGACCAGCGGCGCCATCCGAGAGACTACCAGCGGCCATCGCTCGGGTCGGTGCCTGCAGCTCCGTCGGGCGGCATCTCATACGCGGTGCCGAGCGTCCCACCGGGTGGTCCGCTCACTGGCTCGAAGATGCCGTCTGCCGTCAGTGGTCACGCGACGAGTGTCGCTGCGTCCGCCGACGTCACCGCCGTGCGCACCACGCTCCTCATGACGTCGATCCTCGAGTGCTGCGCGCACGACCGCGAGAGCATCCGCGCCATCCACGCGTGGATCAAGGACGAGGTCAAGAAAGTGCTCTAAGTGACTCTCTCTCTCTCTCTCTACCTCTCTACCTCATTTCTCTGTCTTGCATCACGCGTCGTCCTCGGACTCGTCGTAGTCGTCGTCCTCCTCCACGTGCGCGAACGCCGCGGCGCCTGCGCGCGTGTCTGCCGCCGCCAGCTCCTCCTCCAGCGCGTGCAGCAGCTGCGCCTCTGGATCGTCGGCATCTCCTTCTTTCTCCTCCTTCGGTGCTGGTTCAGAAGCTTCTCGTTGGTCCGCGGCAGCAGCAGCAGTAGTAGTAGTAGTAGCAGCATGTGCTTCGTCGGTCTTGCGGTCGCGTGAAGGCAGCTGGGACGCGCAGTTCGCCGCCTCTTCTGCGCTCTTTTTGTGTGAAGCGAGAGGGACACAGTTGCTATCAGTGTGCGGAGCAGCGAGTGGCGTCGCGCGGCTGGAGGTGTCGTCGCGGTCGCCATCGTCGGCGGCGGCGCGCGGCCGCTTCCTCGTCGGAGATGTCGCCATCTCTTTCTCAATCTTTACAGTATCAGCCGTAGATAAACTTAAATTCATGACAATACTCTGGATGAATCCATTTATTTACAAACACTGTTTTGAACTAGACACTTTTGTGAAATTAGTTAAAGGCTTTATGTTTATTGCTGCAATTTAGCCTCAATTATTGGTCTATTTATCAAATTGAAAGAGGTGAGGGGCTGATTTTTGCCTTTTTTGTCGGCTGGTTTCCCGCGCTTTGAATGAAGCATTCTTGAAAAAACGACCGCGAACGCCAAAGTGGTGGGTCACATGACCGCTCTGGAGCGGATCGGCCATGTGCTGACGGCGCCACATGCTGGCAGTCGGATGGCTGCACGCGCGCACATGAATCTGACCATCACTCCTTCTGTCTGCCCCCAGCAGCAGCAGCAGCAGCAGCAGCAGCAGAAGCAGCGCCCAAGATGCCGACCGCGCTCTCGCCCATCAAGTCCAAGCGACTGGATGAGAAGTCGACGCTGCAGGTGCGTGTGGCTTGCATATAGGGGTGTCATGCAAGATAAAGAGGGGAAGAAGAAGAAGAACTCTGACCATGATGCTGATGCCGCCGTCCGCAGCTGCTCAATGGACGCCTGGAGCTCTACGTGCTCCGCGTGAAGGAGATGGAGGACGCGAAGAACGTGGCCGAGCGCGAGCTCGAGACCATCCGCCAGCGCATGCAGGCGGACATCGACGCCCTCCGCCTGCGGCTCTCCAAGGAGCTCGAGGAGACCCGAAAGTGCGTGCTGGCTGCCTGGCTATGATGGATGGATGGTTCAGGATGGCTACTGAGGCCTGGTGGTGGTGGTGGGTGGCTGGCGACGGCGTGCAGGAAGCTGGACGTGGAGCTGGACCAGAAGGCGCGGCTCCAGGTGCTCGAGCAGGAGCAGCACGTGGAGCTCGTGAAGCTGCGCGCGCAGGTGAAGGAGCTGAGCGAGATCAAGGCGCTCGCGGAGAGCCTGCAGGTGGAGCTGACGAAGGAGCGGGCCAACTCGGCGTCGTCCAAGGAGACGCTGTCCGTGCAGACGACGCAGCTGCAGTCGGCGCGCCGCCGCATCAAGGACCTGGAACGCGACAACCGCAGCCACGCGGCGTCGCTCAGCGACGTCACCAAGGAGCTCGAGGACCTGCGCAAGAAGAGCTCGGACTTCGACCTCACGCGCGACGTCGAGATCACGACGATCCGCAAGGAGATGAACCAGAAGCACCAGGAGGCGCTCGCGCAGTGGAAGAAGGACACGGAGGAGCGCCTCCAGGCGGTCGAGAAGGAGGTGCGCCACTACTTTGAGGGCGTCGTGCTGGGCTACAAGAGCCAGGTCGAGGAGCTCAGCACGGAGCTGGACGCGACCAAGCTGGAGCTCGACCGCACGGCGAACGACTACGAGGAGAGTCTCCAGGTGCGCCAGTCGCTGACGGAGAAGGTTGCTCATTTGGAGCGCGAGTACCGCGAGGAGCGCACCAAGTTCAAGGAAGACCGGAAGAAGTACGAGGTGTCGCTCGAGCACTTCCGCTCGTCCAAGTTCGCCAAGGAGCAGGAGTTCAACGACCTCATGGACGTCAAGATCGCGCTCGACGCGGAGATCACGGCGTACCGTCGCATCCTGGACCGCGAGGAGGTGCGCGTGGGGCTGCCGACGCCGACGAGCACGCCGAGCACGAAGGCCGCGGCGCGCAAGCGCAAGAGCGAGAGCAGTGCGAGCGCTGCCGCGAAGCGCGCCAAGCGCGCGCCGTCGACCGTGCAGATCGTGCACCTGGATCTGGAGAAGGACCGCATCGAGCTGGAGAATACGGGCGACAAGGCCGTGTCGCTCGCGGGCTGGGAAGTGCGCGGCCGCGCGGAGAACCAGGTGTTCCGGTTCCCCAACTCGTACAGCATGCGGCCAAAGTCCAAGATGACGGTGTACTCGAGCAAGCGCAACAAGAACGCCAAGGACGAGCGCAACCCGAAGGAGGACTCGTTCCTCGCGACCAAGTTTTCGCTGAACGCGGCGGGCGACTTTGCCGTGTTGCTCACGGCGGACGGGATCCCAGTGAGCACCCGCGCCGAGGGGCTCTCGGCGGACGAGGTGAAGGCGCTCGAAGCGGAGATCAAGGGCGACCTTGACGACGAGGACGCGCCTCCTGGCGAAGGCGTACGTGGCTGCGAGTTTGTGACTTGCTGGCGGAGTGCGTGATTGCTGTGACGGATGGATGCTGACGTGTGTGGTGGATGGATGTGGCTGGCAGTGTGGTATCATGTAAGCGGAGTGCGTCGTTGCTTCTGTACAGACCGAGTATGCGAGACAGTGAAGACCAGAGAGCGAGCGCGCGCGCGCGAGAGAGAGAACCAGCGATGGTGAATGACATGGACGGTGGCGAGAAGTGACTGGCGTGTTGTTATCTGCTCTCGACCTGCTCTGATATGATCACTTCCGAGTTCGATGATGAGCGTGTTAGATGCGTCTGATCATCGAGTGATGCCATCCATCCATCAGCCGCAAGTGAGCGCTCGACAGGACACAGCAGCACAGCGAGAGATGCGGGATGCAGGAACAGTCATGAAGTGGTATTCGTACAAGGTTACGCGAGCAGGAACTCGAGCTTGGCGTCGCTGAAGAACGCGCGCAGGCCCTCGTCGTTGCGCTGCGAGTCCGCGAGCAGCGGCAGGAAGTCTAGCGCCGCGTCGGTCGCAAGCTGCTTGGCGCGATCGGCGTCGCCCATCGCCGCGAGCGTCTTGCCGACCACCTTGGCGGCTTTGCCGTTATGCGTCAGGTGCTGCACGCTCGCCACGACGCGCTCGAGCGGCACGGCGCCGGACGCCACGCTCGGCGCGATCATCTCGCCGATGTACTGCAGCGTGAGCGGGATGTCGATCTCCATGTCCTCGGCGAACTCGAGCAGCTCGTGCAGCGGTGCAGCGATGTCGTCGGTCGAGAGCACACTGCGGTCGTGGAGCCCCGCGAGGAAGCTCGCGATCGCCGCGCGCTCCTTGTTCCCCTTCTCGAGGCCGATGTTCAGGCTCTGCGTCGCGATCAGCACGTGGTGCTCTTCGCTCGCCAGCTCCAGGAAGCACGCGACCGCCTCGTCCAGGTCGAGCATCGCGACGTACTCGTCGAGGATCGACTTGACCTTCTTCTCGAACGCCGCGGCCGACAGCGGGGCCTTCTTGCTACTGCTCTTCGGCTCCGACTCGGTCGAGCTCGAGCTCGCGCTCTTCACGAGCGGCGCCGGCTGGGATGACGACACCGGCGGGCGGCCGAGGTCGATCATCGAGTTGCCGCGGCGCAGCGCGCTGAAGCTGCCGCCGATCGACGACGAGCTGCCAGTGCGGTCGCGGTCGCGGCGGCTGCCGCCACGAGACGACGACGACTCCTTCTGCACACTGCCGCCACGCGCCGCGCCGCTCTTCGGAGGGCGACCTGCAGCAGGCGCCGCCGCACCAGCAGACGTGCTGCTCAGAGGCGCCGAGAAGCGGTCCGAGTTGCTGCGCGTCTTCAGGAGCTTCGGTTTGCCGCTTGCCACCGTCTCCCAGCCGTCCGCGTCCACAGTCGGCGCCGACGAAGACGAGCTGCTGCTACTGACGCTGCTCGAGGCGGCGCCCGCAGCGCGAGCCTTCCAGGCGTCCGACGCGCCGCCGCCGACCGAGCGGCGCTTGTCGCTCGCCGCGTTCATCGACTGGCTGCGCTGCAGGCGCGGGCCGTTGCCGCCGCCGCCGCTCGCGGACGCCTTGGCCTTCTCGATCTCTTCGCGCTTGGCCTCGGCGTGCACCTCGGCGATCGTCATCGCCTTGGTCTCCTTGCGACGCGCAACCCACTTGTTCTTGCGCAGATCGAGCAGATCCTGGAGCATGAAGCGCACGCGCGTGCTCAGGCGCGTCGCGTCCTGCGCGAGCGTCTTGATGACCGCGTAGTACTGCGCGATCGCCTGGCGCTCGCCGTCGCTGCCCGCGTTCGCCTCGAACGCCTGGCCGATCGTCGTGAGCAGGTTCGTGAGGCACTCGAGGGACTCCTCGTCCGGGCTGTCGGTGTCGCCGAACAGGTTCGCCACGCACTGGTGCATGATGCGCGACTTGATCATGCGCAGCTTGAAGAGCTCGCCGACGAACCGGATGTGGCCAAGCACGCCGCGCTTGATGATCAGCTCCTTCTCGGCGAGGTCCTCGGGCGAGAGCGTCTCGAAGCCCTCGCGCGAGGGGGTCTCGAGGAACTCCTGCTCGCAGCGCTTGAGCAGCAGGCGGCGGAAGAGCTTGTGCGTGTCCTCGACGACCTCGCCGTCCATCGTCACCGCGGGCATCTGCGTGCGTGACATCTTGGTGCAGAGCTCGCCGTACATCGTCGAGAAGTGCCACTCCATCTTGGCCTTCTGGATGATCGTCTCGATCACGCCCGTGAGCACGGCGATATCGCGCACCGCGACCGAGATGAGCTCGTTCGAGAGCTTCTCGAACTTCTCGATCGAGAGCTTGTTCAGGATCGCCTTGGCCTCCTTCAGCGACACCTCCGTCGTGTCCACCGGCGCGTCCAGGCGCGACTTGGAGTGCGACGGCTTCCACCGCGTCTCCTCGTTGATCTCGAGCGGCACGCAGTCCTCGAGCGCGGGCGCCGTGTCGTGCGGGTTGTGGCCGCGTCCACCGCCGCCTCGGCCGCCGCGACGGTTGTTGCCCCGACCGCCCTCGCTGTAGCTGCTGTTCGAGCGGCTGAGCGAACGGGACGAATCGCCGCCGCGACGCGTGCTGCCGCCTCCGCGGCCGCTCTTCGCAGGCGCCTCAGTCGAGAACGTCTGGGACGCCTTGCCGGTGGTCTCGGCAGCCACGGGCAGGCCGATCACGCTCGCCGGGATCGGGCAGCTCTCCGGCTCGAGCTCCAGCAGTCTCGCGATCGAGTACACGAGGCGCTCGCCGATCGCAGCCTGCTCGGCCTCCACGACCGCCGCGGACTTGGTCTCCTGCGTCGCGACAGCCGCCACCTCGCTCTCCTTGTCGACAACGACAGTCTCCGTGGTGGTGGTGGTGGTGGTGGTAGTGGTGGTCGTGACTTCCGTGGCTTCCACCACAACCTCCTGCTCTGTCGTCACGCTCGTCGTCGTCACGCTCGTCGTCGTCGCACTCGTCGTGATCGTGGCCGCCTCAGCGACAGCGGGGATCACAGGCTCCTTGATATCCTCGGACTCGGGCTCCGCCTGCTGCTGCTCCTCCTTGTGCACCGGAGCAGCCGGGGGCACTGCGAACGCCGGCACGAACGGCTTGGCCAGGACTGCACACAACAACAGCGAGCGCGGATCGCGTCAGCCTCTCTCTCGCTCGCTCTATCACCACTGCCACACATCAGCAGCTCTGCGTACCCGAGGGCACGAACGGCTTGGCCTTCGCCTTGAGCTTCGGCGCAGGCGACGTGACTACCGCCACAGGCGCGCTCGCAGGCGCCAGCACAGGCGAGCGCATGGGCTGCGCAGCTGCAGGAGCAGCGGCGAATGACGGCGTCCACACGGGCGCCGACGTGTTGAACACGAAAGTCTTGGCCGCCGGGTTGAGCTTCGCGGGACCGCGACTATTGGGATTCTCCAGTCGCGCTTCGGTCATTGCTGCTCGTGAATGGTGCAAATGCTGCGGGAGGAAGGTGGTGCTGGTGTGCAGAAGAGCGAGCGCTGGGGGAAGCTCCGGAGGTGCTGAGAGCTGCTGGGAGCTGCTGCTGGGGGTTAGGCAGGCGCGAGCGGCCGCTGGGAAGATGGCTGTCAATGACGGAGGTGGTGGTGGGCGTCTGCGACGTGTGAGCGCGGGTCGCTTTTGATGGCCACACTTGATTGGCGAGCATCGTCTGCGACGTGGTTTGACTTGTAGTTTGTAAAGAGTGTCTTTAACCAATGAGCGAGTAGGACAAATGGCATAGCATAAAATTGACATGAACTTATGTTCAGAATACGAATTATCAGACCTCCTAGACTTCCCTTCGGAAACAATACATTAGACCTCTTATGAGTAACAATGATAGTGAATAAAGCAAGGTTGCATCGGGGATTGCAGGTTGAGGATAGGATAGTTTTTAAGGGGTAGGGTAGTTTTTAGAGAGGGGTGGGGTAGTTTTTAGAGGGTGGAGTAGGGTAGTTTTTAGGGGTCAATTTATCAAGCTCTTAGTGATCCGATGTCTGCGATTATATTTGTCAAGGATCGCGAGCGAGCGATCGTGATCTTGTCCAAGCCGATCTGCTCGTGCACCAAAGAGACGACTTCGCTCTGATGAAAAGGTGGCGCTGCTGCTGCGCTCTGCTGCAATACCCATTCGCTGATCCGACGCACGACACGCTAGTCAGGCTTCCTCTCTAGTTTCCTGATGGCGCGATCGTCGCTCCTGTTGTCGTCGTGGCTGAAGCCTCAGGATTCTCCCAGACAAGACGCCGGCGGCCACGACGAGAAGCGGTCCCAGCACCGAGACTGGGCTCCGTCTCAGGTCATCCGCCTGCAGCGCCTCGAGCGTCAGGAGCGCGAGTCGTTCGCGAGAGTGCGAGATGAGATGCTTCGAGACAGCATCCTCGCCGCTCAAGTCACTGCCAACAACAACAACAACGACAACGAGAGCGACAACTGTATGGACATCAACAACGACACCAGCGAAACTGATGACGTCGGCGCAGCGGACGATGACACGATCCAGGACTTTGACGTCGACGAGATCTTCCACCTCTCTCCAACGACGTGCCCCAACATGCGTGGTCCGGCGCCGTCAGAGATCGCGATCTCCGATGCTTCCTCACACATCTTGTCGCCAGAGAGCAACGAAGACACCACCACCGCTCTCAAGCTCAAGATCTTCACTGGATCGTGGAACATGGCGGCTCGAGACCCGTTCGCAGACAAGAAGGGGCAGTACATCGGCGACGCGGAGGCCGCCAGCGCTCTCGCCGAGTTCCTGCCGCTCGGCTACGACGTCTACGTCGTCGGCACGCAGGAGAAAGTGGCGTCCGAGCACTTCCACACCGCCATGCTCGCGCGACTCCACTCGACACCAGACGCGACTCCGACGACTCCGACAAACTTGCGCAGGTATGTGCGTCTCGATCTGAGCGCGCCGACACACCCGGCAGACTCGAGCCGCCGACGAGTGCGCTCGCGAGCCAACACCGACAGCTTCCGCGACTCGGTCTCGCGCGTGCGCTCGCGGGCCAACACCGACAGCTTCCGGGACTCGGTCTCGCGCGTGAGCTCGTTCTGTCTCGTCAGCAGCGGTACGGACACTGAACTCGGAGCGCACAGTCCGATCTTCGGCGAAGCCACCGAGCCGCAACAGACTTCCCGAAGACACCAGCGCGCTCGCGCCAGCAGCCACGAGGTGCGTGGCAGGGGCGACGGCGCATTCCTGCACTCCAAGGCGACGAGCATGGCGATCTACGTCGCTGCACATCTGGCGCCAGCGATCGAGGTCGTGCGCACCGGAGCACACAAGTTCTCGCTCTCGAGCGGCTCCAAGGGCGGCATCGGGGTCATGCTGCGGTTTGCGGGCTGCGAGCAGACGATCACGTTCGTGAACTGCCACTTGGAGGCGAACCGGCCCGCGTTACGCCGCCAGCAGCTCGAGATTCTGACGAAGAAGCTGCCGCGCGCCATGGGCTTCGAAGAGGTTGACAGCAAGGAGAACGACACGTCGCTCGATCTGGCGACGTGCAGCGACCATGTCGTCTGGATGGGCGACTTTAACTACCGCATCCACTCGCTCGACGGCGAGACCGTGCTGGGGCTGCTCGCGTCGCACCGACACATGGAACTGCACGATCGCTACGACAGCATGAAGGATGACGTGGCGTTCGTGGGCGGTATGCAAAGGTTTCGCGAACCGAAGAAGTGGCCGTCCTTCTACCCGACGTACAAGAAGCTGCCTGATCGCGCTGCAGTCGTCGGCGGCGTCATGGACAGCCTCCGCGCGTCTGAGGCGAACCCGGACTGGCCGCTGAGCGTCTACCGTGTGCGCTATCGCGAACCGTTCTACAAGGGCGGCCGCGTCAAGGCGCGCGTCCCTGGGTGGTGCGACCGCATCCTGTTTTGCTCGGCGCCCGCGTGGCGCAGCTGTCTGGAGGTCGAGCGTGTGCCGTGTGCGTTGCAGGATCAGCAACCGAGCGAGCAGAACGAGCTGCAAGACAACTACCGGTCCGTGAACGACACGCTGCGTGGCAGCGACCACAGTCCCGTGTTCTGCACATTCCAGTGGACTGTCAGCGAACTTCGGTGATCACAGCAGTCGAGCTGAGCTACTGTAGACTACGCCATCCAAATCTTCACACGCTGGAGCGAACGAGAGCTACAGCACACTTTTGAATCACACTAAACGACTAGACCTTACTCGTGCATCCTACAACGACCTGCTCTTCAATGATCGAACACGTCGTCGAGTGCTTCCCGTCGTGCGTGAGTGAGAGCAACCCGGCCAAGTACGCCCCGACGACCAGCGGCGAGCACCTCGTGGAGATGTACCGCCAGACGCACGCAGCGTTCGACGCGCCGCCCGCGACCTCGGCGTGAGC
>JAASFH010000141.1:0-33026 GCA_023333695.1 Globisporangium yorkense
GACGGTCTTGGTTGATGAGAACCTTCACCTGCTGCTGCGGGAGCTGGTCTTGACAAGTCGACTTGAGACGGATGCCAATCGCGCCGGCGAGATCCTTCAACTTTTGGATGATCAATTTTGCCTGGTCCGAGTACAGGTACTTGAGCTTCTTCTTCACCGTCAACACAACCGCGTCTGGAGATCCGCTCGCCTCCACGATCTCTTCGATCGACCGAAACTCGAACTCGTGGGTCTGGCGGTTCATCGTGCGAACGACGATCAGCGCGCGGGGGGTCAGGTAGATGTCGCTTTTCTCCCGCTGGCCGCTCGATGTGCTGAATATGCCACTGAACTGGTAGCACTCCATGCTGAACACTCGCTTCCCTTCATCGAAGCTTCCGACCATGTGGCTCATGATCTCTTGCAAGAAGGTGTTGCGGCAGCGATATCGAAGTCTCAGGAAGATCGGCTCGTCGTACTGATCGAGACGCTTCTTCAGTGACCCGCACGGTGATTCAACGAACAGCCGGTACTGTCGCAGCAACACCTCCGGGTTCTTGATCGCGACGCCACTGCCGTTCGTGCTTCCGCTGGATGAAATCGACGACAAACTGTTTCGCCGGATAGAGGAGTAGCTGTTGCGTCTAGACAGGATGCCCGTTTGCCTCCCTGAGAGTACCGCCGTCCCGCGACCGCTTGCGGTGCCGCCGTAGTTCATCGTCTCTCCAAACGTCAGGGAATGATGCGGAACTTGGCGTGTGCGGGAGCTTCCCAGCTGGCTTCCGCCGAACTGAGCAAAGTACGGGTTGTTCGTCATCCGACTCAGGAGCCCAACACACGCCTCGACCGTGAGCAAGCTGGGAAACCCGAACAGGATACGCTGCAGCATCCGGTACTTCGTCGCCAGATTCTGGTAAAACTGCAGCGTGAACTTCTCGTGCTTCGTGACATCTGACTTCACGAGTGCCAGCACCAGGCGGCACAAAATCATTGTCGGCAGCTCCGTCAAGTACTTCTGCGTCTATAACACGAAAGCCAAACGTTAGCAGTCTGAATCATTCTGCACCACCACAGCAAGCATGAAGCATTCTCCTGTTTTCCCACCGATGTGTCTTCGTCAAACAGCGACAGCAACCGTTGCAGGAAAACACTGCTCGACAGCAGGATCTCTCGAACTTGAATCTTGTACATCTTCGACTCCAACAGCCGGTACAGGACGAGTAACATCCAGTAGATTGAGATTGAAGATCGGCACGATACGATCTGCCCGATGGTCATCATATACTCCTCTCCAACCTGGGCGTCGTATCAAGGCAACCCGCACACACACACACGAGAAACGAAGCTGTCAGTCCTTGCAAATGCAGCAACAGACCTTCCAGCGAGACACCACAGCCGCACACTTACATCGACCAGTATGCGCACAAATTCCTTCATCGCCGGCGGCGCTTGGATCAGCCGGTACAGAGCCTGCAGATACGTCGGGATGAACTCGTGCGCAGGTCCGTGACGCGTCACGATGTCGTGGATCTCCCGAGCCACAACGTACGCCGCCTTGTCAAACGGCTTGTTCGGCTGCATGATCACGCCTGACGTCGGGGTGTTCACGTTCAGCTCCAGCGCTATCGAGTGCATTTCTCCGTCGAGCCCTTTCGGCAGCTGGCGCTGAGTGCGGACTGTTTTGCTGGTGCCGTGGGTCGCCAGCAGTGTCACGATGCTCGCTTGCACGACTCGGAGCTCGCGGTCCGTGGCGCTTGCCTCCTTCTCGGAGCGAACAGCCGTTCTCGCCTCGTTCTGGATGATTTTCCGGGGCAGCATGCGCATCCACTCCGGGTAGAACGTCGTGACGACGTCAACTTGCGTGTTTCCAAGAGCGTGACAGGATGCCAGCAAGTCGCACACAATCTTCTCGTGATGTTCGGCACTATACGTGCGCTGGATCCCGTCAACGAATACGACTTGGAAAATCTGCGGCGAGTCGCGGAACAGTACGATGCTGTACACGCGCGAGAGCGGGCGGCTGGACACCATCGTCTCTGCATCCACCGCCTCGGTGATGTACTTTTCCGACACGGAGAGCAATCGCGAGGTCGTGCCGCGACTTTTGTCGGACGAGAGCTTCAGCACGCGATACTGGAACGACGTTCCCTCGGCCAGAGTCGTCCCAGTCTCATCTTTGCAGACCGCTTCCATCGTCTTCTTGCGGTACTCGTTGATCTGCATGCCATACGACTTCATGACGCGCTGGATCGCCTGCGCGAGCTCCGTTCGCTTCGGGACGATAAAGAGGCTCGAGTTGTCCGAGTGGTTCAAGCTGATCGCCGCGTGGTCGTCACAAATGAGGTCGATCGAGACGAGACTCGTGTACGGGATGTGCGACATCAGGTCACCGTCCCGGTCCTTCTGGTAGATCCCGTCCGGTCGCACCTCGATCACGCATGGCGACTGTACGGCGCGCTTGTGGTACTTGAAGCTCTGGAACGCGTGCGTTTGAAGTTCGGGGCGCGCTGTTTGACCCGGCGACCGCGCCTCGTGCAGACTGCGCAGCCGCATGAGGCACACGAGCACCTCCATCCGGTACTGGCAGCGATACACCGTCTTCTTGACCTTGTGGCGCGGCGTGAAGATGATAAAGTCCTGAAGTGACATGCACGTCCGACGGCGTTCGTTACTCACCATAGAGCGAATGCCACCATTGTAGCCACACTCACTCGCACACACAACGTACCGACTCGCCCTCGACGATGCTCGCGGTGTCGACATCCTCGTAGCGCCACGCGTTCGTGGACTGCTTGTTGTCCAGGTCGTAGGTGTAGAAGCCGGTCTCCGTGAAGCAGAGCACGCGCTCCTTCACGACGAAGGCGCCGACCTTGTGCACCATGAAGCGCGCGACAGTGCGCGAGCGGTTCATCGTGCTGGCTGTTCTTGCTTGTTTTGTTTTCTTGCTGGTTGTTGCTGTGTGAGCTTGCTCGTCCAACGTGCGCCGGATCGGCAGGAAGCGGAATGACGATTACGCGGCAGCCGACGCACCCACGACGCCGGTCGCCTATGCCGCTTGGCTCTCGGCTGAAGCAAGCGGACGGCTGCGGCGGCTGCTTGGTGGCGGCGGACGTCCGCAGCTTCCTCTGTCTGGAGCAGCTCGAGCAGCTGGTTTTCTCTTTGGCTGCTTTGCTTTGAGACAACACGGCTCTTCGCGGGAGAGAGATTTTATTTAAGATCCAATATCTGAGTCTACAATCGACTACAGCACAGTGTTTTCTGTATAAAATGTCCAGTTATCAGTAAAATGGATTCTGAGATGGGACTCAGATAGCTTCAATCGCACTTACTAAGACGCATTTCTGTACTCGCTTCGCACTTTAGCGGGTCACATCCCATTCCTTGCACCAAACCAAGCCACTTGCCATCATGCGCTGGTTCTGCGTGCACCCTGCGCTGCCAGAGAAGGCGGTGCTGCGCCTCCGCGCGGCGCCCGACAGCAGCGCGCCCGTGTGCGGCCGAGCATCGAAGGGTAAGGCGCTGGCGGCGCTCGCGCCCGAGTTCGAAGTGCACGCGGATGACAGCGACGCGTCACAGCGCTGGCTACGCGTGACTCTCGCCGACGGCGATGGCGAGGCCTTCGTGATGGCGGCGCTCCCCGACGGCATGCGGCTGCTTGAGCCTTGGGAGCACGCGGGTATGCGCGTCATAGGTGCTGGGGAAAAAAAATGCTTTCTTGCTCACAGATGCCTGCTTGGGACAGGCGTTCTCAACTGCTGCCGCGTCGTGGATGCGAGCGCGAAGCTCTACGAGAGTCCGGAGGCGAACGCCGGAGCTGTCGGACTCGCGGGTGAAGGAGAGGGGGTCCATTATCTGTACGGCGTGGAGGCAGTGGCCGGCGGACGCGCACGCATCCTCCACGACGTCTTCGAGAGCGTGTGGATCGACATCGCCGACCTGGAGCCGCTCTGCATGCGACTACGCCACTCGGGCTGCTTCAGTGCGTACCACCGCTTGACGCTGATGCATGGTATCATGATAGACTCTTACTCGACGAACGCAATGTCTCTGTAGCGTCCCACGCGTTCTACACACTCAACGAGGACCTGCCGCCAGAAGCGCAGATCGCGATCCGGACTTTCCCGTCGAAATCTGCCGAGACGGTCGGGCTGCTGAGTCGGGGAGAAGTAGTCGAGGTCGTCGCTCGCAGCGGGAGCTGGCTGCAGATCGCGACGACGGTGGACGAGAACGGACTGGAAGAAGAGGCGTGGATCATGTGGGAGACCGACGCGTGGCAGCTGCTGGTGGAGGCGACGGAACACAGCGCCACGACGTGCACGAACCATCCTGGAGCAGTCGTGCAGCCATTGGCAGAAGAAGCGATTGAGGCTTACGCTCCAAGCGATGCTGTCGATGGTGTCAGCGATGAGGAAGTACATCTCGATAAGGCCGACGACGCGGAATCCGACGAGGCTCACGACACACTACAGCCCACGACAAGCATAACTGAGTTGCATTCTGAGATCGTCGCAAGTGCCGAACTCACTGAACAACCTGTCGAGACGGATCACGACGAAGGAGCGGAAGCCTCGATTGGTGATGAAGACGTCGCGCGCATTCACGCTGGTAAAGACAACTCGAGCGCACCAAGTACCACAGCCACCAGCTCCTGGGAAGACCGCCCATTGAACTTGAGAAGGCTCAGACAAAGCAGCAGCGGCAACAAAGCGGAGGTGCCCGAGCAGCAGCTACAGGAGCAGCATGGATCGCCCGATGTCGATGGAGACAGCACTTCTTCGCTGGAGAAAGGAACAACTGACTTGGATGATCGTCCCATCAAGCCACTGCAGCAGCGCCTGACAAGTATGGAAGAGCAGGCACCTGCCAGCGACATTCTCAACAACCTCAACGACAGTGCTCATGAAAGTGGCATCTACAAGGAAGACAACGAAACCATCGATTCACATGCAGCAGAAGCAGCACCATCTTGGGATGAGACCCCGGTCGGCGGCAGTGGTGGTGGTCGTAGCCACAGCGCGTGGGATGAGACTCCGGTCGGTGGTGGCAACAGGAGAAAGCAGGTGTGGGACGAGTATCCTCCCGAAACCGCGAGCGGACATCAGCCCGAGCCTGTCGATGCTGTTGCTGCCGACAATGACGAGGAAGAGGCGTTCGGCGAGCCGATGGCCGTGGAGGACTCGGCGGAAGATGGCGAAGTCAACGTCGAGGCGAACGTCGATGTTGATACTGATGCGGACGTCGAAGCTGATGCCAATGCGGATGTCGACGTCGAAAAGCACACTTCGTCGTGGGATGAGACCCCGGTCGGCGGCAGTGGTGGTGGTCGTAGCCACAGCGCGTGGGATGAGACTCCGGTCGGTGGTGGCAACAGGAGAAAGCAGGTGTGGGACGAGTATCCGCGTGAAGACACCTCGGTTATCAAGGAGGCTGCACCAGATCTCGATCAAGACCAGAAAGGGCTGATGACTCTAGCTGACCTTGATGGACCGGACGAGTCTCCCCAGGACCAAGGTGTCACTCCTGCTGCATTACCTGAAGTCCCGCTGTTTGTTCCATCGCTTGCGGAAGCTCACGTTGCGGCTTCGAAGGATGACTCCATCGAATCCGTCATTCCGTTGATCGAAGACGACGGGGAAGCGATGACGATGGAAGACATGCTCGTAGACGGAGCTGGATATGACTTCCACGAATCCAACGAGGCGATTCCGGTGTGGGATGAGAGCCCGATCAAGACGAACGCCCGCTTCCACGCAGACACATCCATCGGCGTTCAAGACGGAGAGGGATTCAACACCGTTGGCGATACACGAGACGAACAAGGCGCATTCACGCAACCCGGGACAGCTTCTTCGTACACCCGCTCCCACGCTAAACCGAGTGTGCTCACCGATGTGCCGACGAGACAGTACGCCAATGGTTTCAGCGGTGGATATGGCCGCGAGTCGAGACGTTCCCCAGGCAGTGACTCGAGTTCGGCTAGCCGCCGATCTCGAACACCCGAGTACTCGCCACCAAAGAACGGGAATGACGGACTCTCATTTCTCACCGAGTTTGGAATCCGTGCGTACCTGAGACACAAGCAGATCCTGATCACGTCGAACGAAGAGCTCTCGCAAACGTTGTTCCAGGCGGTGGTCTACGGCAACGATCCGGAGAGGATTCTCGAGGTGCTGACAGCAAACGAACCTCCTTGTGAAGAGTGGATGACGCACAGCCCTTCGAAGGTCCGCATGGTCTCCCCCGAGCCTGCAACACACAGCTTCCTCGACGTTCTGTACGCGCGCGAGCCTGGAGATGGTCCATCTACGCCAAAGCGGCCGACCCCGAGTCAGACCGATCACCTTCAAACTCCTCCACACTCGAGCGGAACGCGCAAGGAAAAGATTGATCGCATGTTCAACCGGACTCCGGTGAAGCAGCGCGTGACACCAACGTTCGATCTCATCATGAACAGTGTGGACTACGACAAGATCCTGGAAGCAGAATTTGGGAACGAAGTGTGCGAGCTCCCGATCCTCGGTCCGTACAAGTATCCGACGCTGTCTGGGAATCCGTTGGGTGCAGGAAAGCCATCTCGGTCCCCCGTCGGCGGCTTTGGGACGCCAAGCCTGGGTTCCAGCAGGTTCTCGGCTGCGTCTCAGAGTGGCACAGCTGGCACTAGTATGTTGAGTGTGGGGAGTGGAGTGAAGCGCGGCGATGAGCCAACTGTACCAGTGCGAATGTCGACGCCACCGCCAGTCGAGGCTGCGAACCCGCTGAAACGGGCAGCATCTGCGATTGCGAGGACGCCTCCAGTTCCACTTGCAAAGTCAGCCTCGGCGCCGTCTGAGGTGAGGTCGACGACGGCTTCGGCTCTTCCGCCTGCCTCGCGCTTTGGTGTCCGACCGTCGTCGGCGTCTGCACTCGGCTCGAGTGGTTCCCTCCGTCGACCCTCGCCTCCGCCTATTGCAGGCACTGTGCGAGCATCAGCCACGTCATCAGTTCCTCGACCTCGTTCGTCGCTGACATCCGAGCCGAGTGCAGCTCCAGTGAGAGCGTCGTCGCTGACAGGGACATTACCCAGACCGGCTGGATCCTCGCTGCTCCAGCGGAAAAGCTTCCTCCCGACTCCGAGCTCCGGAGCAGCCGTCCCGCAAAGCGCGCGTCGTGAGACGATGGCAGGATCCATCGCGCAGGCGACAGACACGAGCAGTCTGCAGGCGAGACGCACGTCGTTCGGCTTCGCGAGACCAACGACGACGACGGGCATCTCCAAGAAGTCGTAGCCGAAGTTTGAAGTGAGTTTGCTCATGCCAGACAAACTATGTGAGTATTAAAGTCTGACATGACGGCGACGCGTTCGTGTGGGCGGTGTTTGAAGCTGGCGAGGAAGACAATGAGGAGGACGAGTGGAAATGGACTCGAATGAGCTCATCGCATTCCACATGAGCGTTGAGTTTGCACCGTGTTCTTGTTGAATGAAGAGAAGCATATCACGGAGCTGCTCGCTGCCTTGCTACGACCGTCGGGACGTACGCTGACGTGCTTGGAAGCGGTGACGGCGACTGGAGACAGCCACCGACGACGATGACTGCCTGTCCGCCGCTCAGCTCTGTGCGCGGTACGGGATATTCCGGTCCTCCAGGAAGCGCTTGATGGACTCGGGGAGCTCGCCGGACACCGACACGGCGTAGATACCGGGTATTAGCCGCACTGCATAGCACACACACAATCAGCGTGAGTCCGCGGAGGCAGTGGTCGGGAGCAGGCGAGACTTACCGATGCGCTGCCACTTGGCCACCCAGCTCTCCTTCGGCTGCATCATCGCGATCATCCTGTCGCGCAAAAGTACACTCGCGCTCAGTCAATGAAAGCGTCCGCATACTGACACTATACGCAGGGGCCGCACCCTTCGAAGTACGCGGACGTGCACTCGGCCACGCGCTGGCGGTTGTCTGCCATCTGCAGGAAGGCGCAGTTCTCGCAGCCCGTGTCGTAGAACTGCGTGAAGGTCTTGACGAGCGAGCACGTCATGCACGCGCGCAGCTCGCGGAAGGTGTTGGGGATGTCTGCGTGCATCACGGCGTCGTCCAGCTCCTCGTCGTCGTCATCGCGGTGCGTGCGGCGGCTCATGGTCGCGTGCTTGATGGGCTATGTACTGCGCGTTTGTATGGGGCGGTGTTTTAACAGTTGAGGTGGCAGTGGTGTGGCTTTGTCTCTCGTCGAAAGTGCGCGTGCGAGGATCACAAAGAACCGCGCGCCTGTTTTATTCATGTTTTCTACTTTCCTCGACTTGCTTACAACTCTCTAGTGCCCCTTAGGATTCCTTCTATATCAAAAAGCGCTGTAGATTACTTTCCCTGAGCAACATACAATCTACAAGTTCACTCGGCGATTTGCCGCTGTTTAAAACAGCCGCCGCGTCAACGTGGGGCAGCGAAGCGAGCAGCTCCCCTCGACCGCTTGTTTTGGTGGTGAGCAGGAAAAGAAAAGCAGCGGCCTCCTTCCTACTACATCCAGCAGCAGCAGCCATGCTCGCGCGCGCCGCCGCCGCCACTGCGCTCGCGCGCCCGAGCGCCGCGCGCTCGTTCTTCAACTCGGCCAACGCCGCGGCGCAGCTGGCCGTGGACGAGGAGTTCCCGGGCGTGCCGGCCGCGCAGCCGCGCACGCGCGCCGCCCCCAAGACGGAGGTCTCGGTCACGCCCGCGGGCATCAAGATCGCCTCGGACAACGCGGACCCGTTCGTCACGACGCTCGGCGTGCAGCTCGCCACGGGCGCGCGCGACGAGCGCGATGAGACCGCGGGCCTCTCGCAGCTCTTCGCCAAGATGGCGTTCCGCGCCACGGAGGCGCGCTCGGACCTGCGCCTCTTCCGCGACATCGAGGCCATTGGCGGTGTCGTCCACAAGGCGGCGGGCCGCGACTTCGTGCGCTACTCCATCAGCGTGCTCCCGGACCACGCCGAGGCTGCCGCGCAGATCCTCGCCGAGACCACGCTCGCGCCGCGCTTCGCGCACTGGGACATTGACACCCAGAAGCAGCAGGTGCGCACCGAGCTCGAGCTGCTCGCGGCCGACCCGGCAGCGCTCGTGCTCGAGGGCGTGCACGCCGCCGCTTTCTACGACGACGTCTCGCTTGGCCGCCCGCTCGTGTCGGTCGAGAACCTCGCCAAGTTTGACACGGAGGACCTCTGGAAGTTCTACGAGACGTACGTCAACACGGCCAGCGCGGCCGTCATCGGCTCGGGCATCGAGCACAGCGACCTCTCGAACCTCGTGAGCATGTACTTCACCGACCTCCCGAAGGGCTCGCCGGCGCCGCGCGCCGCGGCCCAGTACGTTGGCGGCGAGTCGCGCGTCAAGACGGCGTCGCCGGTCACCCACGTCGCGCTCGGCTTCAACACGGTCGGCAAGCGCGACGCGCTCCACGGCTCGGCGCACGTCCTGCGCGCCGTGCTGGCGGGCCGCCTGAACGCCAAGTTCGCGTCGGCGTTCTACAGCAGCTACGGCGACGCCGGCGTGGTGGGCTTCTCGGGCCACGCCGCGAACGCGGACGTCGGCGCCCTCGTGGACTCGTTCGTCGCGGAGATCAAGAGCCTCGCGACGACGCCAGTGTCGGCGGAGGAGCTCGCCGTCGCCAAGACCGTCGCGGCGCTCGAGGGCTACTCGACGATCGGCTCCCGAGAAGGCGCGTTCGCTCGCCTCGGCCTGCTCGGCGTGGCGCAGGTGCCTGCGCCGTCGCCGTCGAGCCTGGCGGAGTCTGCGACGGCTAAGTCGATCCAGGAGCTGGCGCAGAAGGCGGTGGCGTCGCGGCCATCCGTGGCTTCGATCGGAAAAGTCTCGTCTGTGCCCCGTGTGGAGGCCGTGTTCGCCAAGCTCCAGTAAGTAGATGGCATCCGGACGGCAGGTTCTCCAGTGCACGAGCAGCAGCATGGCGACGATGGTGGTGAGGACGACGTTGACGACGACGACGGAGGAGAAGCGACGTCGACAGCGAGAGCGCAGGTGAGGTGGACAAACATGCGGACGGAGGAGGAGGTGAGCTGGCTCCAGTGTGGTCTTCATCGGCGCGCGTGAGAGACGGCAACGCACAAATACACTCAAGTGACAACCACGTTCACTAGTAGGTGTTTGGATGTGCATGTTCATGGTGTGATTCCTGTTGCTGCAGACACCCAACGCTCAACGCCAGTCAGTCGGACAGGATGGTGGAGATCGCTTGCAGAGCTCCAGAAGAGCAGCGTTAGAAGTCGAGCATGTACGCAGGAACAGCTCAGCACTAAAGTCTGCTGCTCACCTTCCTTCATCGCCGCGTCGAGCTCCGAGTCGCCTGCAGGAAACGCGATCGAGAACCGCACGAGGAGGTCCCCAGCGGCGCGTCGCCCGCTGCGAGTCGGCATTCCTTCGTTCGGGATCGTCCACACGGCATCGGGCGACGCGACTTGGTCACGCTCGAGGCGGATTGTGCGGTTGTCGAGATGCACGATGTCCCTCGTGAAGCCCACGAGAGCCTGCGATGAGCCACACGAAATGAGCGCGATGACAACCTCCCACAGTCAATGCCATCGCACCTCGAGCAGCGTGATCTCGAGCTGGAGCTCCAGGTCGTTTCCTCGCCGCGTGAAGATCGGATGTGGCTTCATACTCTGCGAGCACCACATTCCTAAGTGAACACACCAGCGACCTCCAGCACCTGCCATCGCCTACAGCTCCACGCACCAAGTGCACCACAAGATCCCCTGGGAGCGTCTTTGGCGATTGATCACCTTCGCGAGCCACAACCTGGTCCAGAACACATCCAGCACACATCGCCAATTAACGTCAGCCTAGTGAAGCTTGGCGACCAAGGAAGAACGCAGGAGCTGGTGCGGGTGTTCCCTCACGATCTGGTCGCCGTGGTGCATGCCTCGCTCGATCTCGATCTTGATCATCTTGGTCTCATCACGCAGTCCGCGGCCGTGACAAGCGCCGCACTTGCTCTTGGCGACCTGTCCGCGGCCATTGCAGGTCGTGCAACTTCGAGGCACGAAGACAAAGCGCCAGGAGAGCATAAGAGCGCGAGTTCAGTTTGGCGACAACCTGACTTTGGAAGGAGGGAGAAGCAACTCGCCGTACACGGAGCGAATGTGCTGCTTGATTGGGCCGATCTGCTGGACGAAGGTCTGCACGCCCGTGCCGTCGCACTGGTGGCACGTGTGGAAGCCTGCGCGGAAGTCCATGCCAGTCCCAGCGCAGTGTTTGCAAACGAGTCGCCGATCGACTTCCACCTGCCACACACACAAGCTCTCAGTTTGCCAGGCACTTGCCCACTGCACGGATCTGCGACCTACCTCGAGCGTCTCGCCCAGATACAGCTGCGCGAGATCGACTTGGACCTGGACATGTTTCGCTTGGCTCGGAGCTCCTACTCGAAGCCAGCAAACACACACGCAGCGAGCGTTCGACAAACCATCATCAGCACCGACCTCGCGTCCCGTTAGAAAGAGCGCTCCATCCGCAGCCAAACTCGTGAAGCAAACTCAGCACTGACGCGAAGGCAGGCGGTCTGAGGAGTACGTCTCGGAGGTCGCGACGTGGTACCCGACGTAGCCTAGGAACGCCAGCAAGCATATCACGAGGAGGGTCATGGCGACCGTGACGCCCAAGTCTTCTTCGTCGTCCTCGCTGTTGTCTTGGCCGTCGCTCATCGAGTGCGCATCTTCATGCGCTGCAGCCATCAGCAGTTGGTTCTCGCTGCGTTCGTCGTTCCGCTGGACGCGACATTGGCGACGCGAGAGAGAAGCAGCGACATGCACGACGTCCGCGAACTCGTCGTCGCTGCTGTCGAAGAGCGCACCGCTGTCGCTGTGGCAGTCGTCGCTGAGCACCATGTGAAGTACCAATTGGTGGAGTGCGAAGCGGCACAGGATCTGAAGTGAGAAGACGACTAGGTTGAGATCGCCGCCAGGTCATCTCGACCTGATGGTGGATGAAGGGAGAGACACCAGCAACGACACGCTGCCTGCCTCTCAAAGGTGTCGGCATGGCTCACACGCAAGTCGAATAATGTCATGTTCATGTCGAGTTGAGTAAGGTTTTCGTCGAGCTCCAGGATGCTCGTGGTGCCGAGAATCACGGACGAGACGTTCGGGTTGAACGCGGCCCAAGCGAGGGCGAACGGCGCCACCGCCGAACCGACCTCCTTCGCGACCTCCGCGAGCTTATCGACCTTGGCGGCGCGCTCAGCCATCATATTCGCACGCGATGATTGCAGGTCTCAGCTAGAGCGATCGAGTCGCCCAGCGTGTGCGTGCACACTGTAGAGCGTGGAGAACCTGGAGAAGAGCTCTTCACGAAGACGTTGCGGATGTGGTGGTGAAGTCTATTGAAATGGAGGAGCATGCTGGCTGGCGATGTCTCACACGCGTGAATGCATGGTGACAGGAAGAGGACGCCGTCTACTGCTTCTTGTCCGTGTAGATGGAGGCGTCGGCGGGCCAGAGTGCGCCCCACTGCGCCTTGCGGGACGCGCGGTACACCTCGCGCAGGTGCTTCCCCTTCGTGACGCTGCGGCGCTCGAGCTCGCCCTGTCATCAACACACCGACAGAGTCGCCACACAGGTGTGAGAGTGTGAAGCTCTCAGCGATGAACATCCGCACTCACCTCCGGCGTGCACAGGTCGAGATGGACGTGGCGCGTCGCGAGCAGCGGGTTACTGCGCACAAGCAGACACAGTTCGTCAGCCTACGCTCCTCGTCCAACCGCTCCTCTCTACGACGAGCATACGCACCGGATCATGCGCGCGTGCCGCTGCTTGGCGGTCGCGTCCTCCGCGCCGTTCTTCTCCATGATCACGTACGAGAACTTGGACCCCTTCTGGCCGTTCCAGCGCTTGGGCGTCGCCTCTCGTGGACGCTGCACCAGCGGCGAGCGCTGCACGAAATGGCACCAGGTTCCTCCCGCCGCCGGACACTACCAGGGACATGGTCGAGCGTCAGCAACAAGGTAACGAACAAAACTGGAAACACCACACTGTACGGTGTTCGTACCTCGAAGTGGTGCACACACGGCGCGATGATCTTGACGGACTCGCCGTCCTCCTCCGCCACTGAGTCGAGGATGAACTGGCGCGCCGAACGCACCTGGTGCGACCCCCACGAGCTGCCGCGGTCCACGAGCAGCAGACAGCCCTTGTCGCTCAGGAGCTCCCAGAGCGCCGACATGACGGCCACGCGCTCGTAGTCGTTCGTGATCTCCGAGAGCACATAGTTGGCCATGATGAGGTCGTACTTGACGCCGGTCTCGATCTCGCGGCGCATCTCGGCGAGGCTGCGGCGCACGCTGAGGCCCGGGAAGCCCTCCAGCACGACCTCCGCGGCGTCCACCATGGACTGGCTCGGCTCCACGACGCGGTAGCGCGTGAGCGACGCGTCATAGAACTCCTTGGCGGCCCACGACGCGATGCCGGGGCCGGCGCCGAAGTCGAGCGCGGACTCGGGCGCGAAGTCGGGGCGCAGCTGCTGCAGCTGGCGCAGCGCGTGGTGCGCGCACGCGAACGTGCCGTCGACCTCGAACGCCAGGTACGCCATCGTCTCCGTCGGGCCGTACTCGTACGCTGGGATCTGCGGCTCGCGCTCGAGCGCCCAGCCCACCGGCCGCTTGTGCGCGTCGAGCGGCACCTTCCGCGAGTTCGTCTCGTCCACGACGTACTTGGCGCGCAGCGCCTCGAGCTGCGAGTGCGTGCGGCGCTTCACGACGCTCGCGAGTCGGCGCAGCATCTCTTCGGGCATCTCCACGCGCTGCTGCACGCCGCAGCGCGACGTCTCGGGCAACTCGGACACCACGCGCAACGCTGCGCGCGCCTCGCTCAGTGCGCCGCCCACGCTCTCGGCGGCTGGTGACTTGGCGCGGCGCAGGCGACGCGCGCGCCGACTGCTACTATTCGTTTGGCTGGTGGCGGTGGCGAGCGCGCGCAGAGCGGGCGCCTGGCGCGCAGGCGCCGCGAGCTTCGCGAGGCGCAGAGCAAGCATCTTGCTTGCGACGAGTTTGCTGGTGGTCAGCACTTTGATACTAAAGTATCAGCCTGAATTTTGTCACTATCTGGTTCAGATAGTGCAACGAGGTTTATTTTATCCAAGATTGAGAATGCCAGCAAGGACAAACCAGTTATCGGAGTTGAAGTCGTCGTCAGACTCGAGGTGTCAGCTCTCTAAAGCTCTCTGGCTCGCCGCTCATTTGATCCATTCTCTCGGTCGATGGATCGCCGCTGCAAGTATGGAAAAGCAGGTCGAGCGGGCAGCAAGCCATTCGCGCTGTCGCCACCGCTCGTTCGCCAGCTTCTTCCTCCTCGTTCTCCTCTTGACAAGCTTTTGCTTGTCCGTTTGTCAGTGGTTCCTCCCTCGCTCGCCCCGCTTGCCTTCCTGCGAGTCTCACTCGATGACACTCGCAGGCGAGCGAAGACGCCTGTCACCTTCAAGTCGTCTACAAAAGCTCCAGTAGTGAGTCCCAACTCTCGCAGAAACAAAGTACGAGCTCCACCGAGAGCGAGCATGACCGACCACCTCGCACGCATGTGTCCCGCGGTGACTCGCGTGGGATCGCTGTCCTCGACGAGGAAGCAGTCGGGGCGGGCTGACCGACGTGACCCTGCCTGCCGCTTGGCAAGTTGCCTCGAGTCGCTCTCTGCACACACCCGTGCAAGAAACAGGAAGGCGGGGGACCGGAGAATGGTACGTACGCTCGCGCGCGCGAGCAGGTCGGAAGGCGACGGGCAAGTCTCGAGGCCATCGGTGTCGCGAAAGGTCATGACAAAGGTGGCCGCCGTCATGTGGACGAGCGAAGAGCAGGAATGGTACCGTACGAGCGTGCAGAGAGAGGTGGCGCGGCGGTGACGAGCGCTTTGGCGGAGCAGCTTCTTTGTCTGCGCCGCTTGAAGATCGATCTCTTGACACCGCGAGGTGTCAGCGTCGTTGCTGGTCGTGGTGGTGGCAGCGCAGGCGCATTTGACTCATACTCTTGGAGAGGCAAAGCACCAACCACAAAGGCAGCATACCACATCAAGTCACTTGGCTTTCCCGATCACGTTTGGCGACCAGCAGCAGTAGCTCAAGCAACAGCAGCTCAAGCAGGTGGCGCCGATGCCAGCGTGCGGCACCACACGGAGCAAGCAAGACCCACACACACACGTACGGCCCACAAGCCCACAGGCCCACACACTGCAAGCATGCATGACGTCAGGGCAACAGGGTGGCCGATCTGCGCACGCGCCGAGAGCCGTTTTCGCGCAGCTGCCCCGGCTGTGTCGCACGTTTGTAACCCGTGCAAAGTAGGGCCAACAATTGGTGAATCAAGTGGCTCATTTCATTATCAATAGTGAGATTTACGAGGTAGTCCTTAAACCCCTGCAAAACCGATCGCGTCAACTCCGGCTTTATTGTAAGACTAAGACTCCTGTTCATGTGCGGGTGGACAACTCGCCCGCTGTGCACTGCTGCTGCTGCTGCTGCTGCTTTTCACACAGAGCACGGGAGAAGCCGCTGCTTGACATGGACAGAAAGCAGCATTTCGTTTCGTCACGCTGTCGTTGGTGCCGCTGAGTGCGGCGCACTCGAGGAATTCGGTTGTCATCTCGCTCAGATGCTCGATCGCTCACGAGGAAGCGAGTTCGCAATGCGCGGCTTGGTGCGAAGAGAGCAAGATCGCTCAAACCGTGTGCGCGCATGACGGCGCAGTCGTGTCACGCGATCTCGAGCCTGGACTGCAGGACTGTGCTGTTGCTTGCTTGCCTGCCTTACTGGTATCGTGAACGCCCTTGTCTCGAGTGTTCTCGCTCGCTTTTGAGCTCGAGGAGGAGGTTTGTAATCTCGTTGTTGTAGGCTGTTGATCTGTGTGTCACTCGCTTGTCGTCGCTTGGCCGGTCTCTTGGCGTGCATGCTCGGCGACATGTGCGCCGTCTGTTGCTCTCGTTGTCGTCGTCGTGGATTTGCTCTGTGAGACTCGAGCGCGTGTGATTTCTCGACAAAGCGAACGGTTTGCACTGAGAGGGCCGCTGTCGCGCGCGAGTTCGAGCTCTCGCTCGACAATGCCGCCTGCGAAGCAACGAGCACACAGCTCCAGCTTACAATGCCAGCGTTTGCCAACTACCTCGATGTCGACAATGAGAAGCGAAAGATCACGTGCACATTTTTTGGGACACGCGCCAGGCGCTCTACGCATCGTTTCTGTGCATGTGGATTCTTGCGCTCTGATTGGCCTAGCCAAGCGCCAGCTGGTTCGCGTCCCATCCCTCTCACCGCTCCCCCCTTTCTCCCGACTTCTCATACAAAATTCAAGTCAAATAAGTTGGTGGACAGCGACCCGCGCGAGAGACCGGCCGCCCCTGTTCATTTGCCAACTCGCCAACGACTCGACTTCGCGCGCGTTAAAGACAGTTCGATCCTGCTCGACGACAGCCATCGCGTCTCCGCCGCCGCCGCCTGCTCCTCCACACGCTTCGCCTCCTTCGCGCGCGCGCCTTTTATTCGCCGACCTACCAGCTCGCTGGTAAGTACCGTTTGAATTTGCCACCAGCAGAGCAGAGCGCGCGCCAAAAGCTTCTTCGAGGACCGACTCGGGCGTCCTACGCCGCCGACCATGGACCACCACCACCACCACCCGCCGCACCACGTGGACCCCGCCGCCTTCCACTACGAGCAGTACCAGCAGGCGCACTACGGCATGATGGCCGCCCAGCACCAGCAACAGCAGCAGCAACAGCAGCACCAGGGGGCCGTCGCGCCGGCGCCGGTCGCCGCGCAACCCGCCGCCAAGAAGCCCAAGCTCTCGACCCGCGCGCCGAAGGCGACGAAAGCAGCCCCCGCCGCTGCTGCGACGAACACCCGCGCGTCCGCCCCGCAGCCCCCGCAGCAGCAGCAGATGCAGATGCAGCAGCAGCAGCCGCCGTCTACGGTCACCGCGTACAAGGCTGGACCGACCTCGTCGTCCGCGTCCGCCCCCGGCTCACCCGACAGCGACGGCGACTCGGACGTGGAAGGCGCGGACGGCGCCGGCCGCAATGACGCGCTCAAGTCGAACCGGCTCTGCACGATGCCCGGCTGCAAGAAGCGCGTGCGCTCGAAGGGTCTCTGCAAGGCGCACGGCGGCGGCCGCCGCTGCATGGTCGAGGGCTGCGAGCGTAGCAGCCAGGGCCAGGGACTCTGCATCCGCCACGGCGGCGGCAAGCGCTGCACGCAGGCGGGCTGCACGAAGGCGTCGCAGTCGAACGGGCTCTGCAAGGCGCACGGCGGCGGGCTGCGCTGCCAGACTTCCGGGTGCACCAAGAGCAGCCAGGGCGGCGGCTTTTGCCGCGCGCACGGCGGCGGCCAGCGCTGCGAGAAGGAAGGGTGCAACAAGGGCGCGCAGCGCGGCGGCTTCTGCGCCGGCCACGGCGGCTCGCGCTTCTGCCAGCACCCAGACTGCACCAAGAACGACCGCGGCGGCGGCTACTGCGCCGAGCACGGCGGCGGCAAGCGCTGCGACGCGCCCGGCTGCAACAAGCCCGCGCGCAAGAAGGGCAAGTGCTCGTTCCACGCCAACGCGCTCAAGGGCAAGGCGCCGAAGGACGCGCTCGCGGCGAACGGCGGCGCGACCAGCAACATCATGGACATGCGGCAGATCACGACCCCGGCGTTCGCGACCATGCCACCGGCGAAGGACGCCCGCGCAGCGGGTCCTGGCCCTGCTGCGGCAGTGGCGGCCGGCGGCCCGCAGGACACCCACCCGCTCGACCACCCGGCGCTTCGCTACCAGCAGCAGCAGCGTCCCGACATGGACATGCGCTACCCGAAGGGCTACGACCAGGGCGTCCCGATGGCGCCGTCGGGCCAGTACATGCAGCAGATGCACGCGGACCAGCGCTCGTACGACCCGATGAGCCTGCAGAGCCACGCCGCGTCGCGCCACTACATGGGTATGGACCACCCGGGCGTCGCCGGCGGCGCGTACCCGCAGCAGGCGTCGCACAAGCAGCAGCAGCAGCAGCAGCCGCAGGCGCAGGCGTACACCCAGCGGGAGGCCATGAAGCCGTCTGGCGGCCACCACGGCAACAGCATGAACCCGTACTCGCAGGCGCCGCCGCAGTGGTCGGCGAAGGAGAACGCCGGGCCGCCGAACGCGCTGCAGGACCGCTCGAGCCTCGACTACTTCGACATGAAGGACCAGGCGCCGCACCACCAGCCGTACCCACCGAGCGCGTCGCAGTACCACCACCACCACCACCACCCGCACCACCCGCACCACCTCTCGGACTCGGCAGCAGCTGCCGCGGCCTACAACAACCAACGCAACGGCGGCGGCAGCTACGGCTACCACCCGCACGCGCAGGCGCCGCCCGGCGCAGCGGACGGCTCTGGCCAGCAGGGCATGATGTACTACTCGGCGAACGGCTACCCGCCGCAGCACCAGATGCACAGCATGCAGCACCAGATGCAGCTCTTATAGCTGCGCGCCTAACGTATTAGTCCGCGCCCGCCGCACGCACACGCGCGGGTGCTTAGAGAGAGATAGAGCCTGCCTGCCGCCACACGCAACGCACGCAGACCGTCTATTAGACACACAACACAGTTTTGCCATACAAGATTCCAATGTTGCCAGCACTCGATCACGGAACCTCATGCTGCTCGGCGCGAGACGTTCAGGCTCGGCAGCGGCCGCACAGCAGAGCGGTCGCGCGCATCTCGGTCACCGTGGCGGCGCGTCGCGGTCGGCAGCAGCATCTCGGGGCTGCGCACGTCGTCGCCCTTGGCGCAGGAGCTCGAGGTCGCCGGGTTCTCGCTGGCCCCGGAGACGACCTGCGACGACCGGCGCGCGCGCAGCTTCTCGCGCAGATATGTGGCGATCGCCGCCTTGGGCAGCGAGAAGACGGTCGCAGGTTCGCGCTGGAGCTTCGCTGAGCTTGTTGCGCCTCCGGTCGACGACGCGAATCGAGATGCGGAGCCGACGCGGAAGCCTCCGGCGCCGGTGTAGTGGTGGCGATAGCACTGCAGCAGCTCTCGTTCCTGTATGGAACAAGAAGAAGGCGAAGAGCGCGTCAGCAGCTGACGCTAGTGCCGCGAGTCCCGAGAGAACGAACCGCGTACCATGCCCGCGAAGGTGCGCAGCAACTCGCCGACTTGATGCACGCGGTGCGGCTCGTGTACGCGCACGAGCGCCTCGAGCTGCGCGTGCCAGTCTGGACGGAGCGGGTGCACCACTGACGCATGCGGGCGGATGTGGCTGCTGTAGGGAGTCTGCGCCATGGTCTCACGTAGTGTGTACGGCGAGGAGCGATGGACGATGCAGCTGGGAGGTGCGGCGTCGAAGCGAGAATGAAGGCCTCGAACCTGGAAGAACCACGAAGCGCTTGCTTCTTCATAGTCGCAGCATTCCTTCCATCCTTAGATGCTACATAACATGGTGGCTTCTTCGCTCACACCCTATGACGATGATCGCTGGAACTGCCCGAGGAGCTCCTGGAAGCAGCTTGAGATCGTGCGGATGCCCGTGAGCACGCCGGCGTCCAGCTGGCGTGCGGCCGGAGAGCGGTACGCCACGTGCGCAAAGTCAATCAGGCGGATGTCCGCGTCGAGCGCGCGCGCCAGCGCCGAGTCGGCGTCGTCGCCGCCCCCAGCGGCCGCTGAGACGAGCGCGTCGTCGACCTCGCCGTTGTACAGGAACAGGAGCGAGCTTGCAATGAACTCGAGCTCCTGCTGCTCCGCGAACCACGTCTCCAGCTGCGCGAGGCGAGCGAGGAACTGCGCAGCCAAGCACGTTAGTCGCTTCACGTCTCTAGTTAATCACGAACTCATTGCCAGTCACCGCATGCTGCTGCTGCTCGCACCGCGCGGAGGAGCAGGACGTTCTTGCGCGTGTCGCCCTCGTGCGTCGAGAAGAAGCGCGCGAACGCCGGCGTGAGCTCTTCCAGCGAGCGCACCTGCCGCCCAAAGTGCTTGTCGAGCTCGACGTACTGCTGCGCAGCCGGCGCGAACACCTTGATCCCCTGGATGCGGAAGCCCGCGCGCTCCTGCAGTGGGAACTTGTGCTTCTCGTACGCGATCTTCTCGGCGCTCGCGCCGTCCTCGTACGACCGCGTGCCGACCTTGACGTCCATGATGCACGGCCAGCGGCGCCCCCACGTCAGATCGTCCATGACCAAGTGCTCTAAGCAGCAGCAGAAGCCCCCTCATGAGCGTGTCATTCATGGAGGCACGCAGCTAGCAGCAGTGACGTACTTCCATTTCGATGTTCGTCCGCGCCATCGGAGACCTCCACCATACCGTGGTATCCCGGTATGAGTGGTCGCAGGCGCTCGAAGACACTGTCCGCTTGGAAGACGCGCTCGTAGAACTCGAACTCGCGCTGCCCGCGGCGCTGGTCCTGGAAGGGCTTGAGCACCTTACCGTTGTGCGCCTTCAAGCCTGCCGAACACACGCGCAGAGAGGGAAGCTGTAAGCTCGGATCTCGCATCGTCAAAGCAAAAGGAGGCTGTGGTCTCACTCGTCTTGGCGGTCGAGTGGCCGCCCACCTGGTGCGCCATCACCTCGAAGCGCGCGACGTCCTCGACGGCAGCGCCGCTGTGCATAGCGTCCGCCATTTTGCTGCTATGTGCGCAAGTCAGGCTCAGACACAATGTCCACTTGAGAATCAGATCCGACCAATCCAAGATGTGCTCCCGCGTGCTCGTGCTCGGAGGCTCCAGCTACGTGGCGCAGTTCCTGCTCGCGCGTCTTCTCTCGGCGGCAGACAGGAGATGGACGGCGGCGTGCACGATGCGCGGGCGGGAGGCGCCGCTGCCTCCGGGATTTGTGTCGGCGGCGTTGACGGAACCCGCGGCTTGTGATCTCGAGAATGTGCGCGTGTACTGGGACGTCGACGTCGGCGCGATGACAGGAGTGCGCGAAAGCGTGCGCCACTTCCGTCCGGACGTTGTCGTCAACTGCGTTGGTGCGTGTGTGCATCTGTAGCTGCATGGTATGGGAACGGATACTGACACATAACGCTGCATTGCAGCAATGTCGTCACCATCGGCGTGTGAGAAGGACCCAGCGAGAGCCAAGGCGGTCAATGAGGCAAGCGTGGTCTATTGCTTGTGCGTGGCGGTGGTGATAGAAGGCTGTGACCTGATCGCTGGGTGTTGCTGTGTCATACTCTGCAGCCAAGAAAACTCGTTGAGTTTCTCGATCAAGATGTCGACTGGGATGTCCTCTTGGTGCACTTCTCGACCGTGAGTGCTAGTGCTCGCTTGCTCTCATCCGACTTTGGTGGTGAAGCTGACGGTCTCACGGCGCGATGTGTGTGGCTCGAGCAGGACTTTGTGTACGACGGAGCGAGTCCGCCGCCACTCGGATACAAGGAGGACGATGCCGGCGTGGACTCATCTCGCCTCACAGTCTACGGCGCCTCGAAGCTCGCCTTCGACAACTACCTGCTTGCGAAGCAGGGTCGCGTCAGCGGGTTCATCCTGCGCATCGCGAATGTCCTCGGCCCACAAGCGCCGCTGTTCACAGAGAGCCAAGCGCCGAAGTTCATGGAGTGGCTGCACCAGCAGCTCTTTCGACCAGTGTCAGCGTCAGTGAAGCTCTGGAGCGACGAGATCCGGTCGTTCATCTACGTGCGAGACCTCGCGAAGATCGTGGTTGCGCTCTTGGAGCGCGACGGTGCCGTGGCATCGAAGCCGACACCTCGCTTCACGCTACTCAACATCGGTAAGTGATGATAGGGCAGAGCTTTGATGTACGACACAATCGACTGATCGCTTCGCTTCTGATGGACATGTCGTCACAGGCGGTGTTGACGCGCTCTCGCGGGTGCAACTCGCGGAACGGTACGCGGAAGCACGGGAGCGACAAGGATCGCTCGGATCTGTCGGACCTGCCGTGATCGTCCCGACATCGCGAGCGTCCGTCGATCTCGGCTACCATCCGCCGCTGGACGCGCGTCTAGACACCCGTCGTCTGCGCCAAGAGCTCCCGATGGTGGTGCTGACGCCGACCGCGCAGTTCCTGGACGAGATCTGCTGCGAGTTCACATGCAAGGAAGAGTGACGAAGGAACACAACGAGTTGATTTGGATGGTTACGAAGTAGTAGTAGCGAAGGCGTCCGGCTGAAGGGCAGGACACGAGAAAGGAAGAGAGGTAAACACGCTTCCGAGCAGCGACGCACGCGACTCGCATTCGTCGCACGTTGATCGCCGCCGGAAGCGAAAGCAGCAGCAGCAGCACCAGCTTACTCGATCTCGACAACGTTGCCTCCCGTCGCAGGGGCGAACTCCATCGGCAGCAGGTAGTCTGGACGGCTCGTCGTCTGCGTCGCCACATTCACGAACGCCGCGGTGCACAGCGAGACCGCCTGGCACGCCTCTCGCGCGCTCTTGCCGCTCTGACCCAGCACGACCAGCTCGTCGAACTTGGACGAGAGCACATCGCAGCGCGCGGCAGGGGGCAGTACTGTGCACATCGTCTCGAGCGCGACCTTTGCGAGGCGGAGCTCGTTCTGGTTCTTTGCCGCGTGCTTCACCACCTCCGCCGTGTACTCGCAGAACAGGCAGCTCATCGACATGGACGACTCGGTGTCCACCTCCACCTTGGCGAGCTGGGTCGTCGGACTGCACTCGTGGATGCGAGTGCAGATCGCTTCGATATCTTCGTCGTTCTTGAGCGCATCCACGATCGTGTCGCGGTGCTTCAGCAGCAGCTCGCACTGTGAACGAGAATGAAGGAGCAACAAACCATAAGTGAGTCGACTAATGAGCGCAACGACCAATACCCAAGCTTGAGACGACGGTCTCGTACCTCCTTCGAGTCCGGAATCAAGCGGCAGACCGAGTTCATCTCGTCCGTGAAAGCCGAGAGCCGCGACGGCTCGCCCACCATCGACGCGAGCAGCAACGAGTTCTGCTTGCACAGTGTGCAGCGAGACGGCGAGATGCTCGAGTCCAGAACCTTCAGATCCGCGACCTTCAGCGACATCGCCTGCTCTGCGCTGTCGCAGAACTTGAGGCTCTGGCAGACTTCGTGCGGCTTCTTGCCCTTCTTCAGCAGCTCTACAGCAGTGTCAAAGAGCTTCAGGTCCTTGTGGCACTGCGGATATACCATAGTCATGTTGTCAGCACCACCATCGCAGCATCCACAAACGCGCACAGCACACACAAACGCACCTGGTCGTCCTTTGGCAGCAGACCGCACACGATTCCAGCCGCCTCGCGCGCCTCCTTCACTTCATCCGGCTTCTGCTCGAGCGCAAGCTCCAAAACCGTGACGACGCCATTGCAGTACGCGCACGAAGTGTTGCCGGCATTCGGGGACGCCGACGCGATCACCTTGCTGGATACGCAGAACTTCGTGGTCTTGCAAACCGTGCTCGGCTTCTCACCCTTCTTAAGCAACGCGACAATGTTGTCAAAGTTCTTCATCACATCGTGGCACTGCACCATTGTTGAACGCACACACACATACGTTAGCATACCCATCTTCATCCTCCAGAGATGCGGACCCATACGAACAATACCATACCTTCCACTCCGGTGGGCGGGACATGCAGATCTTGTCCTTGTTCTCGCGAATGATGTCGATCATGTCGTCACGCTTGTTGGCGACGAGGTCCTCAAGAAGACTGGAAAAGAACGTGCAGAACAGGCATCCGCTCGCAGGCGCCTCAGGCAAGCTCTGCCAGATCGTCGTGACCAGAGCCGAGGGCGATGAAGCAACAGGCTTCGAGTCCAGAATGCTCACACTCGCTTTGCAGAACTTCATGTCCTGGCAAATCGCCTTCGGCTTCTCGCCCTTCTTCAGCGAATCGATCACCTTGTCCAGCTTGTCCATGACAGGACGGCACTGCATCAAGATCACAAGCGCAAGTTAGTAAGCGTAGGAAAGGTCCATAGAGGAATGAACGCATCGGTCATACCTTCGACTCCGACGGGAGGAACCCGCACACCAAGTCGCCGATCTGGCGGATCTGGTCAATCTGCGACGGATCGTCGGCGATCGCGACTTCGAGCACGCTCGCAAGCTGCGTGCACACGAAGCAACCGTCGATCGCACTCTCCATCGAGTTCTTCACAACCTTGACGAGATGCTGGTCGTAGTCAGAGAGCTCCTTCTTGCCACTCGCGACAACCGACAGCGTCTGCACCTTCGCGCTGCAGTACTTCATCGTCGCACAGATCTGGCGCGGGTGCTGGCCATTCTTCAGCGCGTCGAGCACAGTGTCCAGCTTGTCCACGTACTGGTGGCACACGCTGTCCGAGCCGAGCATGCCACAGATCATGTCCGCATACTCGCGGATCTCGTTCACCTGCTCGGCGCTCTCCTGCCGGATGATCTGCAGCAGCGTCACGATGTAGTCGCAGTAGAAGCACTTCTTGTCGTCGCGAAGGTCCACGGCGCGGTTGTTCGCGACGAACGCAGTCAGCGCCTTCTGCACCGGAGCGGGGATGGACAACGACTTCGCACTGCAGTACTTCAGGCTCACGCAGATCTCGCGAGGGTGCTTGCCCTGCTTCAGTGCGTCGATCATCGCGTCCAGCTTGTCGACGTACTGGTGGCACACGTTGTCCGCACCCATGAAGCCGCAGATCATGTCCGCGTACTCGCGGATCTCGTTCACGTCCGCCGCGTCCTGCTGTAGGATGATCTGCAGCACCAGCGCGGCGTAGTCGCAGTACTGGCACGTCTTCTCGTCCTGAACGTTCGTGAGCGAGAACGCAGTCACCGCTGTCTGGTCGAGCGCGCCGACCTTCGCGCTGCAGTACTTCATCGTCGCACAGATCTGGCGCGGGTGCTGGCCATTCTTCAGCGCGTCGAGCACAGTGTCCAGCTTGTCCACGTACTGGTGGCACACGTTGTTTTCGCCAAACATCTGACAGATCGTGTCTGCGTACCAGCGGATCTCGTTCACCAGGTCGGCATCTTCCTGGAGCGCGATCTGGATCATCGTCGTGGCGTAGTCGCAGTAGAAGCACTGTTTGTTGTCCTGACCCAAGCCGGGGTGCACCAGCTGTGCGAGGGCACCAATGGCGTTCTGTACCGACTCGTCCGAGGAGCTGATAGCCAGCGACTCGTCCTCCTTCTTGCAGAGCTCGAGCGCCTTGCAGATCGCACAAGGCGTCTTGCCCTGCTTTATCCACGCCACGATGTTGTCGTAGTTGGTCACGAGCACGTCGCACCTGCACGTCTTCGGCGAGATCTTGCAGCCCCACTCGACGATCTTGCGCGCAAAGTTGAGCTTCGTCGGCGCGATCTCGTTGATCTTGGCTACGATGTGCGTGATGCTGCTGCAATAGACGCACGCGTGATCAGGCTTGTTGTCGTTCTTCAGCGTGATCGCCGACAGGTCGGAGAGCGGCGCGTCCGCAGCAACAGTAGCAGGGCACATGGTGATCCGCGTGCAGACGACCGCCGGGTCGGTGCCTTGCTTCAGCCACTTCACGATCTGGTCGTACTGGTTCAGGAACGTGTGGCACATCGAGTCTGGCGACAGCGAGTCGCAGATGTCGCCGATGATCTCGCGCACCTGCTGCACCTGGGACACCTCCTGCGCCAGCGCGTCGACGATCATCTTCACGAAGCGCTTGCAGAGTTTGCACGAGAGCTCTCCGTCGACGAGCTCCACAACTTCCACCGACTGCATTTCCTCCTCCTGCTGCTGCTGCTGCGTCACGAGCGCGCAGACCTGCTCGTCGTTGCGGCCGTGCGCCATGAACTGGCGCACGGCGTCCTCCATGTCGACGAAGCGGTTGCAGCCGGCGACCAGGCGGGCGTCGGCCAAGTCGTCACACGACGCCTCGTTGTTCGCGTCGGTCACCGCGAGCACTTGGTACGCGCGCTTGAGCGGCGAGCGCAGGCGCTGCGCGAGCTGGTGGCGCTCCGTCTTGAGCGCGTCCTGCTGGTGGAGGACGCGCAGCGCGCCGAGACACGCAAGTTGCTGCTCGGCGCGCGAGAGTTCGGTGACGTCGTCGTCGTCGTCATCCAGCTCAATGACCACGACCTGCACGGGCGCCTCCGCGAAGAAGAGGCGCTGCACGAGTGCTGACGAGCGCGTCAGCTGCTCCGAGAGTCGCGTCAGCAGCCCGTCGTCGCGGGTGCGTTCGCCAGTCGCGCTGGCGGTGGCGGTGGCAGCCGCCGCGCAGAGCGCTGCCGCCGAGAGCGCGAGCACACGCCGGAGCTGCATTCGATCCGTTCGGCTTGAGCGCTTGGGGGCGTGTTAGGATCTGTCGTGCTTGAAGAAGGATGCAGAGCGAGAGGGAGGTCGTGCGCAGGCGAAAGTGGTGCGGGTTCTGGGTGGACATTTTGTATACTTTGGACAAGTACACAAAGTTAGTAGGGAGACTGACATTCAAGAATGTATGTTCGACATTGGAACCGGGAAATGTATGAGAGAGCGACAGAGAAGACATCTCAGGGAGGGGCGTCGTTTTTGTGCATTATTACCGTTGGACAGCGGTCGCTAGAGGCACGTGCCTTTTGATCGCGATCTTGATAGACATCGGGACTTTCAGCACTTGGACTTCGAGGATGGCGACAACTCCGAGCTCGCGGAGTCCTCCGATGGAGCACAAGACGCTGTGCGGACGCTACCAGGAACCGAAGATGATGCGCTACAATTGGTAGTCAAGTGTTCGCAGATGATCAAAGAAACTAGGGCAGGTGATACAGCATTCGCTCCGTGCGCCACTGGAGTCAACCCTGCTCCACCGTTGAGCTTGCGAGCCTCGTGGCCGGATCCTCCTCCCACGATAGTCACTTGAGGATGTTGACGTTCACGTTCGCGAGGTCGTCCCACGAGAGCGTGCTCGGGTACACGAGGCGCGCGGTCTGCTTGACGTCGTTCGCGACCACGTCGTAGACGTAGATGTTCGTGAAGCGCAGCCGCGTGATCTTCATGGCCGCGATCGAGAGCAGGTCGCTTTGGGCCACGAGGAACTTGCCATTCGCGATCACGTAGCCGTTGCAGTAGATGCCGTCGGAGGACGCGAACTTGACGCCCTTGACGAAGAGGTAGTTCTCATAGTCCGACAGGACGCCGAACTTAGCCTGGAGCGCGGCGCCGGTCGCGATCTCGAACATCGTGAGCGAGAGCTTTAGCTGCTGAATGCTACGCTCGTTCGCGGACGACTCGGTCATCGTCTGCGCGTACACGACTTCTGGATAGTAGTGCCAATAGACCTTGCGACAGAGGATGTAGACCAGCACGACCACGAGCGTGATGAGGATCGGGAACATGGATGTCATGACGAAAGTCTTGGCGTTCCCGGTCAGCGGGTGGATCGTCCAGAGTCGCATCGGCGAGATGGTCGCGAGCACGTCGCTCGCCTCCACGACTCCAAGGTCGTAGTCGTCTGCGGCGAAGTCTGCGATCATGGTTTCGAACGACGGGATCCACTTCGTGATGGCGATGCGGTTCGCAAACCCGACTTCGAAGAGGGTCATGACGAGCGCCGGATCGATGCGCTCCCGGAAGACGTACCCGAGCACCGTGACCAAGCACATGTAGACGTTCAGGAGGTCGGCGTGCAGGAGTTCCGGGTAGATATAGATGGTCTGGTGGTTGTTCAGCTCGTTCGCACTTGCGAGGCAGAACTCCTTCAGGGTCCAGTACTCGTTGATCTGCCACGAGACGAGCACGAGCGCTCCGCGCAGCAGCAGCGAGTTAGAGATGGACGCGAACGCGCTGCCGACCCAGATCTTGCCGTGGCGGAAGTTCCGGTAGACCGCGACATTGAGCACAATGAGCCCGACCACGGTCTCGACGCCGAACCAGAAGTGAATGCCGTGAACCCAAGCCCACGAGTCACGGAGGATCGGCTTCCCTCGCCAGTCCCAGTACGCGAGCGCTCGGTACGGATCGGACTCCAGTGTCCAGTACTGGTTCATCAGGTTTGCTTGGTCGGTCTCCGAGTCGATGTAGAACCCTGTGCGGCACGCCGTGAGCACATCCTTCACTGCCTCCGTCGCTCGGTTGTACGGGATGCTGCGCAGGTGCCAGAACGTATCGCTGGTTATCTGAACGAACTCGTACGCTTGGAAGCTCGGGACGCGGATGAACGGGTAGCCAATCGCCATGACGAAGTGGTGCTTCAGGTCGGTCTCGCGCATGTCGTGGATCGCGGTGAGCGTCAGCATCAGCCCGGGGCCTCGTTCGCTGCGCTCTCCCATGTAGTAGTCTTGCGACGAGAACAAGACGTGGAGGAGGTAGACGCTCTGAGTGTTCACTTTGTTGCGCATCAGGTACACCACGCGCGCCGAGCTGGAATCCCCTAGGACGATTGACGTTTGCGAGCAGTCGACGATCGGGGCGATGAGCTCGCTTTGTGTGAGGAACGTGAGGTTGTACGCCGTGTAGCGCATGAGCGCGTACATCCCGAAGCGCGTGAACGCGTTGCTGTAGAGACTCGGGTTGAAGTTCTTGTGCGAGCAGCCCGTGTACGAGACCGTCGCGTTCCCGTCGAGGTACATCGTGGTCGCGCGTGGCGTCGTGTCGTTCGCGAAGAGGTGCGTCATCAGCGGGCTATCGCGAATGCTCCCCGTCCCGGCGTAGCCAACAATGTTGGCGGACGTGTACGCGTCGCCTGTCATCTCTGGGTTCTCCATGCCGCGCAGCACGAGCATCGTCGCGTACGCCGCCTTCATCGAGATGACCACGTACACCAGCGCCGCCGCGTAGGCTACAAGCCGACGCAGCAGGTGGATGATCTGGTACAGCGTCACTCCTTCTGTCTTCTCGTAGCGGGACAAGTTGCGATGAGACTTGCGCTTGTGCTTGAAGAAGAGCGACTTCAGCGCGTCCGCGAGTGCGTGGTCGCGCGCATCGTCGAGCGTGATCGTGTCCGGTTTCGGAGCCACCTTGGCGTCCACTGCGTGCACGGCGGGTGAAGCAGGATCATCACTGGCGGCCAGTTCCTCTGAGGGAAGCTGCGGCGCCACTGACACCTTCTCCTCGTCGCCCATGATGCTGTCGCTGGGTCTTGGCAGTTATGAAAGGCCGCCCAGATCGAGTTCATTCCAGTCTTCGCTGATCGCACTGCTGCGCAGAGACCTCTTGGAAGCTCCTTCGGCGCCTCCATCACCTTCGCGCTCTTGCTGGAAGCCCTCACACCTCTCCCGGTATCGGCACAGACACCAGTGCGCGACGCTTCGTGTCCGGCGTGACCTGCTCTGCAACACTCAACAAGAGCTTGATGTCCTCGCGCCGCGTCTCGTTCTCCTCCTCTCCACCGACCCGCGACGCCCATGAGACCTCGAGCCATAGCTTCGAGAAACTCTTCGCGTCCGCTCTCGACCCTCAGACACACGACCACCACCAGCGCCACCTCGCGCTCGCCAAGAACGTGCTCTTCCAGAACGAACTCGGGTGCGATTCGAAGGCGGCGTGGGCTTATGACGGCTGCAGCTGATTGCCTTACATGCTGCAGATGGAAGCTCTCGGAACTCCCGGCAGTGAATGACTTCATCCTCCTGCTGCGCGACAAGGTGCTGGACGGGCTCGTGCAGTTCGTGGACCCGCTGCTCGCGGCGGTCACTCTGTGCTCGAAGGTGCGCCGTAAGCTACAACTCTCTGGTGCTGTGCGAGGCAGTGACAGCTCGCTGCGCTGTACACCATGAACTACGCGCTCTCACACGCCACATCGCAGCCCTTCGTTCGGCAGAAAGCGAACGAGGAGATCTCGAACCCAGCGCTGCTGCACGGGATTCTCCCGACGCTCGCCCAGCTGCTGAGCTTCGAGCTCTTGGATGTACAAACGGTGGCGGCCGAGGCGCTACTCCAGTTCTCGATCGGAGCATGTACGTCGTGCTGGAGTAGGTTGCCAGCGTGTTCACGATTGTTGTGGTTGTTCACTTTTGCTACTACGATGTTCTAGGTCTGGTGCGCTCCTCCTCGAAGCCGTCAAGCAACAACGTCGAGAAGAACGCTGAGGACCTCCGCCTCTCGCCTCGCGTGTTCAGCCAGAATCTGATGGAGGAGACCGGAGTAGTCGAAGCTGTCGTCGGTGTCCTCTACGACCTGTTCCCCAGCAACGACGACGACGACGACATGCGAGACGCAGAAGCTGTTCGCTCCTCAGAGTCCGTTCTCAACAGCGAACGGAGCTCTGCGTCGTCTCATGACGCTGCTTTCACTGGCTCCACAGGTGCCGTCGCGCAACGTAGCGAGGTGATTGGCGAAAGCGACCGAGCGACTACACCAGCAACGCCGTCGACACCAAGTACTCCGATCTCGTCAGCCAGAGATGGTGCGAGTCCGCGACCTCCATCCGCGTCCGCAACAGCCGCCAACGACAGTGTTGAAGCTCAAAGTGTTCTGCCCACTGAGGCCACGGGGCCAACGACCGAGCAGCGAGCGGCTGCCATCTTGTTTCCGACCATGGAGGTCGTCTTCGAGCTGTCGAGTCACCAGCGCTGCGCTGAGGTGCTCGTGCTGAGCGGCGCGCTGCACTACGTCGTGTTCATCATGGACAACATCAACGATCCGCAGGACGAGCTCCTGCCGCTCTGCATCGTCGCGCTCTGGAACGTGCTGGAGCTGTGCCACGAGAAGATGAAGACGATCACCAAGTGCGCGTCGCGACGAGAGCTGCTCGTGCACTTCCGCCTTCGCAACGCCGCGCATTTCCTTGGCAATGAGTTCACGTTCCAGACTCTGCTGCACGTGTTCGAGCTCCTGCTCGCACGCGGGTACCGGAAGCAGGACAAAGAGTTGCGCAACGAGTGCGTGATGGTCATGCACCTACTGGCGCGGCGCCGGCGATCGCTCGACTTCTTTTACTCGACAGGACTCACCGCGACCCTCCTGTCGTACGCCACAGCAGCCGAGACCCCGAAGAAGACGAAGCTGCAGAAGAAGACGAGCACGAACGGCAAGGCGACTACACGCGATGCCGCTGCCACTGGTGCTAATACTGTGGTGCTCTCGTCAGCCCGAGCCGTGGCGATCAACGCCGACCATCACAACTTCGCGACGAACTGCGACGAGGACTTCGAGTTCAAGCAGATGCTCTGGTACTTGATCGCCGAGCTCATGTGCGACCACGAGGCGAATCTGCGCGAGTTCGTGCAGTTCCGCTTCGCCGAGACCCTGCTCAGCTACGCTACAGCCGGGTGGTCCGACCAGGACAGCTCCGCTCAACACCACCACTCGACGGCACAGCGGCAGTTCTTGCAGAGCACGGCGCTGAGTGTGCTGAACCACATCGCACCGTACATCCTGGACCACTTGTACGAGCTCGGCGGTCACCGGATCCTGCTCGAGTTCCTCCAGTCGAGCGTGATGCAGAGTGACGAGGTTCTTGGAGCAGCCTGGCTGCTCATGACACAGGTCGCGCCAGCGATACACACCTTCCAAGACGAGCTCGGCAGGATCGGCGCTGTCGAGGTCGCGGTCGCAGCGTTCGTAGCGCCACCGTCACGCCACACGTTCGGCATCCGGCGCAACGCGATCTTGGCAAGCGCGAGCATGTGCCGCGACCACGAGGCCAACCGACATCGCTTCAACCGCGCGCACGGCGTCCACCCCGTGAGCCAGCACCTCGAGTTTGATCCCTCGCACTCAGTGCTCGAAGAGAACATCTTAGTCGCGATCGTCGACGCCGTGCGATCGTGTATCGTCGGCGACCCGGACAGTGAGAACGCGTTCATCGAAGAGAACGGCGTGCCCAAGCTGCTCGCAGTGCTGGAGCGCGTCCCCCAGAAGGCGGTGAAGAACCAGGTGCTCGCAGCGCTGGCAGAGATCTGCGTGAACCCGGCCGCGATTCCGTCGTTCCTCGCGTGGCGAAGCGACCTGAAGGAGACGAACAACTTCACGGCGACGCAGCTTCTGCTGCGCATCTATACGGGCGAAGACGCTGCGGAGGAGCTCCGACTCAAGGCGGCGAGCGATGACGCGGAAATCGTCGCGCTCAGCAACGCTCGACACAGCGCGTTCAAGTCCGTCGCAACGTGTCGTAACCCGTTCATCGTCTCGTCGAAGAGAGCAGATGACGACTTCAGTGGGGATGTGAGTGAAGTGGATGCCTCGAGAGCTGAGCGCCCGCAGTCGCCTGCGTTCGCGAGGCTTATGGAAGCTCTCAAGGCAGCGCAGGCGAGTGGCTCAACGCAGCGAAGCGGAGTTGGTGCGGGACAGCGCTCACTCTTGGCGCTCCGAGACGCCGAGAGCCACCCAGACGTCAACCTGAAGGCGAAGATCTACGCAGTGCTCGCGAACGTCTCGTTCGCATGCGACGCCGCCAAGGACAAACTGACACCGAGAGATCAGCTGATGCTCGAAGTGGCCAAGGAGTACCCGACGTTCCAGATCGGCGAGATGTGGCAGAACGTGCACCTCGCGCTCCACGCCGAGGGCGTTCGCCCGATCTACGCCGACGCGCTCTACATCCGGCGCCACATCGAGCACGCGTACAACGTCTCAGTGTGCACGAAGCTGGCGCAGCAGGAGATCCTTACGGCCACCAGCGAGCGCGACGCAGCCGACGAACAAGCCTTTCTGCAGCAGATCTTGCTGCAGAAGGACCAGGAGGCGCAAGCGGAAGCGTTCCACCGCGCCAATCTGCGCCACAACTCGACGCTCAAGCTGCACTTCGACGCGAAGCGCACGCGCCTCGAGTTCCTCCGGAAGCAGGACCCGACAGCCTACGCCGCCTACGAGAGCAGCAGCAGCGGAGGAGCGCAGATCCACGACCCAGCGCCGGCGTGCGACTGCAGCGACCTCAACTCGCTCGAGCAGAAGGAGGCGGAGCTGCGCGGGCGCCCCGGCACCCTCTCGCAGCGCAAGTAGCAACGTGGTGAGTGACGCGTGTTGTAGAGCGCGTGTTGTATCTAGAGCAGCAGCTCCGAGTACTATCTTAGTTCGTGTCCTCATCCTCATCGCCATCGTCGAGGTCCATTGCCTCAGACCGCAGCTCGTCGAGCAGCTCGTTGATGCGCAGCACAATCGTCGTGTGCTTGTCGGTGAGCATCTCGACGGACTTTTCCAGCAGCGATGTCGTGGCCACGTCCGGCTCCGAGCGCTTCCGCGCGTCGCTCAGCCGCATTTTCTCCACGAGCAGCGCCGACGTCTGCTCCCCTCACACACACACACACAC